>QRFJ01007468.1:0-20395 GCA_006176705.1 Cocos nucifera
AAAAAAGAGTCATTCCATTTCAGACCAATCTCGAGTACTAAAGAAAGATCGCGATTTGGAATGAACCAAAATACTTGTTTGTTTTGTTACGGCAATAACACTTAGTAATAGTAAGAAAACCCGATGGGTTGGATTTCACTACAAGAAAAAGGTTTGTTTTACAGCAAAAAAACATTACACAATGAAACATACCACAGAGTGGTATAATAGACGGAATCGTAAATTATCTAATCTACATAAGAAAGATACTTCTAATAGAAAGAATTAGACATTATCGAATGATTTGACAGACCAAATCCCAAAACCAACTCAACTCATAGAATATAGAAGAAGGAAATTGATACATTTAGGACCAATTCATTATCTCTGCATTATCTCTAAATCAATCAATTGGGGTTGTTGTTCTGCCAAAAAGCGATTAGTCAGGCGACTCCACACACAAAACAAATACAAGAAAAGAATAGGTCCTAGATCTATGTGACTGTTTAAGTTTTTAGACAGAATCATGTCATGATTCTCACTTCATAAATTGACCGGATTCGATATACCAACGCAAAAATATATCACTAACTCTTTAATCATGGACAGGAAAAGAGGAAAAAGGTCATATGTAATCCATCCACGAAGATTAATGAAGGAAGATGAGTATTTTATCCGAGATTTTACAAATACTGATTAGATCTATTGGAATGAATTATTGTTTTTTATTGTTTTTATTTTCCTGTCCCTATGTATTTACATGAACATGTGGTAATACTTTTGGACCAACCAACCGGCCAGTCTATAAACAAGTACTAATGAGGAAATGAAAACTATACTAAACTAAAATAGAATGTATTAGGGCTATACGGACTCGAACCGTAGACCTTCTCGGTAAAACAGATCAAACTGATTATTATCGAAATGATTCGAACTGTTTCAAAGACCCAACATGCATTTTGTTGCATTGGGCTCTTTCATAAACTGATGTAAAGATCAGTTAGTCCACCATATTTTTCTTTACAGGAAAATAATGAGATGGTTCCATGTGCTCTGATTCATCATTTGTATTCTGATCTAGGAGCAATACCAAAGTGTTTCAAAGAAGGGTTACC
Organism: Cocos nucifera; assembly: GCA_006176705.1. Classification (NCBI taxonomy): domain Eukaryota; kingdom Viridiplantae; phylum Streptophyta; class Magnoliopsida; order Arecales; family Arecaceae; genus Cocos; species Cocos nucifera. Next base: position 1,095 of record QRFJ01007468.1, read on the forward strand.
TTGACTTAGGTCTGCCTTCGGCCTAGATCAAACTAAGTTAGATGGAGTCTCTATCGCTACGCTGCAAGAGTCGAATATGAGACTTCATACACCTTAAAGTTCATAGGACGAAAAAAGGTTATTTTGAGGCCCTTATACTCATTATGCCTAGCATTGAATGGACTGGGTATTTACCTTATCAACTATCAAATCAATGGCGGGTTCTATTTGATTTGGCACCTGAATTCGCACCTGAATCGGACCGAACCCAATATTTGTCAGGCTATTGTTCTCTTGTTCCCTCGAATCTATGGAGTAAGACATCGATTTGTCAATAAGATCAATTATGTTTATTGCATAATGGGCTCCCCTGAAAAGCATTAGCGCACGTGTAAACGAGGTGCTCTACCTAACTGAGCTATAGCCCTTGTCATAGATATATTAACATATGGATAATTTCTTGTCAAGATGGATATTCCATAATCCCACATGATAGCTCTCTGATCCGTCTACTGTTAACAGATTGGTATTGCTTAGAAATAATATTCCACTTATAATCCTATAAGTGATGGGTCCTTTTTTAGTGATAAATAACCTACTTAACTCAGTGGTTAGAGTATTGCTTTCATACGGCGGGAGTCATTGGTTCAAATCCAATAGTAGGTAGAACTTATTAGATACCGAAGTCAATTGAGTGATATCTAATAAGTTTTTCTACCCATTTTCTTTTTTTTTTCGTTATATCAGATTAGACTTGATTGTGTTCAATTGGCAGAATCAAAATGTGGTGTATAATAATACAGTTCTAAAGAACTTCTTTTGATTATTTTGATGTATTGACTTGACTAGGAGGAAATAGCATTTACAGCCTCTACTCGTGTCCTAGCTCGTCTGAGAGCTAGATTCGCTTCAATTGCTTGTCTCTTACCCTCAGCTCTACTCAAGTTAGCTTCAGCTATTTCAAGAGCTTGCTGAGCTTCTTGCGGATCAATGTCAGTACTCATCTCCGCATCATTTCCTAAAATGGTGATCTCATTATTACCTATTCTAGCGAAACCACCCATCAGAGCCACCGTTAACCATTGGTCGTTGAGGCGTATTCTCAAAAGACCTATATCTACAGCCGTGGCAATAGGGGCGTGGTTTGGTAATACGCCAATTTGGCCACTATTAGTAGATAAAATGATTTCTTTCACTTCTGAATCCCAAATAATTCGATTAGGAGTCAGTACACAAAGATTTAAGGTCATTTCTTCAATTTGCTCTCCACTTCTAAGTTCATAGCTTTCGCGGTAGCTTCATCGATGTTACCCACCAAATAAAAGGCCTGCTCGGGAAGACCGTCTAATTCTCCGGAAAGGATCAATTGAAACCCCCTAATTGTTTCTGCAAGACCAACATATTTCCCTGGAGAACCAGTAAATACTTCTGCCACGAAGAAGGGTTGTGATAAGAAACGCTCAATTTTTCGTGCTCTTGCTACAGTTAAACGATCTTCTTCGGATAATTCGTCCAACCCAAGGATAGCTATAATGTCCTGAAGTTCTTTGTAACGTTGTGAAGTTTGCTTAACTCTTTGCGCAGTTTCATAATGTTCCTCACCAACGATTCGAGGTTGTAACATAGTTGACGTTGAATCTAACGGATCCACTGCTGGATAAATACCTTTAGCAGCTAATACTCTTGATAGTACGGTAGTAGCATCTAAATGTGCAAATGTCGTGGCAGGAGCAGGGTCGGTCAAATCGTCCGCAGGTACATAAACCGCTTGGATCGAAGTTATAGATCCCTCTTTGGTAGAGGTAATTCTTTCTTGCAAAGAACCCATTTCTGTACTAAGGGTAGGTTGATAACCCACTGCGGAAGGCATTCTCCCTAATAAGGCGGATACTTCTGATCCTGCTTGGACGAAACGAAAAATATTGTCGATGAATAGAAGCACGTCTTGTTCATTAACATCCCGGAAATATTCCGCCATGGTTAGGGCAGTTAAACCAACTCTCATACGAGCTCCCGGCGGTTCATTCATTTGACCATAGACTAGAGCTACTTTTGATTCCGCAATATTTTTTTCATTAATCACTCCGGATTCTTTCATTTCCATGTAAAGATCATTTCCTTCACGAGTACGTTCGCCTACTCCGCCAAATACGGATACGCCTCCATGAGCTTTGGCAATGTTATTGATCAATTCCATGATGAGTACTGTTTTACCCACTCCAGCTCCCCCAAATAGTCCGATTTTTCCTCCACGGCGATAAGGAGCTAAAAGATCCACCACTTTAATCCCTGTTTCAAAGATTGATAATTTCGTATCTAACTGTATAAAGGCAGGCGCAGATCTATGAATAGGAGATGTTGTGCGAGTATCTACAGGACCTAAATTATCAACAGGTTCCCCAAGAACGTTGAAAATTCGTCCGAGAGTAGCTCCGCCGACTGGAACACTTAGAGGAGCTCCCGTGTCAATCACTTCCATTCCTCTCATCAGACCATCTGTAGCACTCATAGCTACAGCTCTAACTCGATTATTTCCTAATAATTGTTGTACCTCACAAGTCACATTAATTTGCTGACCGACAGTATCTCGACCCTTAACTACCAAAGCGTTATAAATATTAGGCATCTTGCCCGGGGGAAAAACGACATCCAGTACTGGGCCAATAATTTGAGCGATACGCCCTAGGTTTTTTTCTTCAAGTGTGGAAACCACAGGACTAGAAGGAGTAGGATTGATTCTCATAATTATAATAAAGTGAAATATGTCGAAATTTTTTTTGGAATAGTGCCATGTCAAATCGAAAATAAATGTCCGATAGCAAGTTGATCGGTTAATTCAATAAGAAAAAAAAATGGGAGTTAGTACTCGATTTAGTTGGTACCACCCAACCGAATCTGATTCAATCGTTTACTCATTCAATGAGTAAATTTTCAAGTTCAGCCAATTCTTTTTTCAAAATGTCAAGTAGATGAAATCGTGAGTAAGTGTGTTTCATTTCTCTATCATTATAGAAAATACCATCTATATTAGATTATCTATGGAATTCGAACCCGAACTTGATTTATGATTCATTATTTCGATTTCACTGACCATTGTTCTTTATTTTTTTTGCATATAGATTAGATTTCCGCCTATTCTTTATACCCTTTCATGGATGAATTTATGCCTATTTTTACATAATAGGATTTACGTATACAACATATATTACTGTCAAGAGGGGATTATCTTAGTATTCAGATATTTAGATTCAAAATAAGAAGGGGATCAATTCAATTATAAACTTGCAAAACAAGGATTGGGTTGCGCCATATATATTAAAGAGTATACAATAATGATGTATTTGGTAAATCAAATACATGGTCTAATAACGAACCGAACCATTTTAACATAACATTTTAATTAGTTGATAATATTAGTTGAATATTTTTTGAAAGATTTTCTTTTTGTCAAAAGTTTCATTCACGCCTAATCCATATCGAGTAGACCTTGTCGTTGTGAGAATTCTTAATTCATGAGTTGTAGGGAGGGACTTATGTCACCACAAACAGAGACTAAAGCAAGTGTTGGATTTAAAGCTGGTGTTAAAGATTACAAATTGACTTATTATACTCCTGACTACGAAACCAAAGATACTGATATCTTGGCAGCATTCCGAGTAACTCCTCAACCCGGAGTTCCGCCTGAGGAAGCAGGGGCAGCGGTAGCTGCCGAATCTTCTACTGGTACATGGACAACTGTGTGGACTGATGGACTTACCAGTCTTGATCGTTACAAAGGACGATGCTACCACATCGAAACCGTTGTCGGGGAGGAAAATCAATATATTGCTTATGTAGCCTATCCTTTAGACCTTTTTGAAGAAGGTTCTGTTACTAACATGTTTACTTCCATTGTGGGTAATGTATTTGGTTTCAAAGCCCTACGAGCTCTACGTCTGGAGGATCTGCGAATTCCCACTTCTTATTCCAAAACTTTCCAAGGCCCGCCTCATGGTATCCAAGTTGAAAGAGATAAGTTGAACAAGTATGGTCGTCCTCTATTGGGATGTACTATTAAACCAAAATTGGGATTATCCGCAAAGAACTACGGTAGAGCGGTTTATGAATGTCTACGCGGTGGACTTGATTTTACCAAGGATGATGAAAACGTGAACTCACAACCATTTATGCGTTGGAGAGACCGTTTCTGCTTTTGTGCCGAAGCAATTTATAAAGCGCAGGCCGAAACGGGTGAAATCAAAGGACATTACTTGAATGCTACTGCGGGTACATGTGAAGAAATGATCAAAAGGGCCGTATTTGCCAGAGAATTGGGAGCTCCTATCGTAATGCATGACTACTTAACTGGGGGATTCACTGCAAATACTAGCTTGGCTCATTATTGCCGCGATAACGGCCTACTTCTTCACATCCATCGCGCAATGCATGCAGTTATTGATAGACAGAAAAATCATGGTATGCATTTTCGTGTACTAGCTAAAGCATTACGTATGTCTGGTGGAGATCATATTCACGCGGGTACAGTAGTGGGTAAACTGGAAGGGGAACGTGAGATGACTTTGGGTTTTGTTGATTTATTACGTGATGATTTTATTGAAAAAGACCGAAGTCGCGGTATCTTTTTTACTCAAGATTGGGTCTCTATGCCAGGTGTTATACCCGTGGCTTCAGGGGGTATTCATGTTTGGCATATGCCTGCCCTGACCGAAATCTTTGGGGATGATTCTGTACTACAGTTTGGCGGAGGAACTTTAGGACACCCTTGGGGAAATGCACCCGGTGCAGTAGCTAATCGGGTGGCTTTAGAAGCGTGTGTACAAGCTCGTAATGAAGGACGTGATCTTGCCCGTGAAGGTAATGAAATTATCCGTGAAGCTAGCAAATGGAGCCCTGAACTAGCTGCCGCTTGTGAAGTATGGAAGGCGATCAAATTCGAATTCGAACCAGTAGATAAGCTGGATAAATGAAGAGATAAAATAAGCGTGCATAATTCAGTAATTCCTGTTTGTTCTTCTAATTGATTGCAATTAAACTCGGCCCAATCTTTTCCTAAAAAAAAAGGATTGAGCCGAACCGAATAAAATAAAGAATGAGCATCCTATACTATGTATTTGGTATTTGCATATATCTCTCATATGTACAGACCTTACTTATTTACTTATTTACTTACCTATTTTCCTATACATAAGATCTAAATACAAGATAAGATCGAAGACTAAACAACTCAATACTTCTATAACTCAATACTTCTATTGTTTATTGTTGAATCCATAATTAATCCTATGGATCTTGGGGTTGTTGGATCATTTTATATCCCGTAGTTTCAGGCTATAGATCAAGCCAAAGGAGGGGCTCTTTCTACCCATCCTGTATATTGTCTTTTCTTTCCGTGTCGGAATAGAAACTTATTATTTGATTATACGATACAAGATTATACGAGAACGAATTCTTTATTTATAGGAAGAAACAACTATTTTTCTTTTCGATGAGAATTTGTAGTACATGACATGAGAGAAACCTGTCTTTATATTTTTTAATTGAGAAAAAGATTCTATCAATATATTGAAGTGATACTTTGGACTCCCCCCAAAAAAATCATTTCTTTCAATACTCACTTGTTACGTTATTGTTATCTTATTAGTTAACAATCTTAATGATTGGATTCATATGCTTAATTCCTGATAGGAAATAAAATAGTAAAATGATTATTCATGGAATGACTATTCATCTATTGTATTTTCATCAAATAGGGGGCAAGAAGACTCTATGGAAAAATGGTGGTTCAATTCGATGTTGTCTAACGATAAGTTAGAACATAGGTGTGGACTAAATAAATCAATGGATAGTCTTGATGCTATTGGACATACCAGTGGAAGTGAAGAACCCATTCTAAATGGTACGGAGAAAAACATTCCTAGTCGGAGTGATAGTGGCAGTTATAGTTTCAGAAATGTTGATTATTTATTTGATATCAGGGATATTTGGAGTTTGATCTCTGATGACACTTTTTTAGTTAGGGATAGTAATGGTGACAGTTTTTCTGTATGTTTTGATATTGAAAATCAGATTTTTGAGATTGACAATGATAGTTCTTTTCTGAGTGAACTAGAAAGTTTTTTTTCTAGTTATTTAAATAATGGGTCTAAGAGAAACAATCACAACTATTATCATTACATATATGATACTCAATCTAGTTGGAATAATCACATTAATAGTTGCATTGATAATTATCTTCGTTTTGAAGTCAGTATTAATAGTTCCATTTCGGGTGGTACCGACAATTACAGTGACAGTTACATTTATAGTTTCATTTGTACTGAAAATGTAACCGGTAGTGAAAGTGGGAGTTCTGGTATAAGAACTAGTAAAAATGGCAGTGATTTCAATATAAGAAGAAGATCTAATGATTTCGGTAGAAAAAAAAAATACAGACATTTATGGATTCAATGCGAAAATTGTTATGGATTAAATTATAAAAAATTTTTTAGGTCAAAAATGAATATTTGTGAACAGTGTGGATATCATTTGAAAATGAGCAGTTCAGATAGAATCGAACTTTCGATTGATCCGGGGACTTGGGATCCTATGGATGAAGATATGGTCTCTATGGACCCCATTGAATTTCATTCAGAGGGGAAACCCTATAGAGATCGTATCGATTCTTATCAAAGAAAGACAGGTTTAACTGAAGCTGTTCAAACAGGCATAGGTCAACTAAATGGTATTCCCATAGCAATTGGAGTTATGGATTTTAAGTTCATGGGAGGTAGTATGGGATCTGTAGTAGGCGAGAAAATCACCCGTTTGATCGAGTATGCTACTAATCGATCTCTACCTGTCATTATTGTGTGTGCTTCTGGAGGAGCGCGCATGCAAGAAGGAAGTTTGAGTTTGATGCAAATGGCTAAAATATCTTCCGCTTCACATAATTATCAATCAAATAAAAAATTATTCTATGTATCAATCCTTACATCTCCTACAACCGGTGGAGTAACAGCCAGTTTTGGTATGTTGGGAGATGTCATTGTTGCTGAACCTAATGCCTACATTGCATTTGCGGGCAAAAGAGTAATTGAACAAACATTGAATAAGACAGTACCCGATGGTTCACAAGCGGCTGAGTATTTATTCCATAAAGGCTTATTTGACCCAATTGTACCACGTAATCCTTTAAAAGGTGTTCTGAGTGAGTTATTTCAGCTCCACGGTTTCTTTCCCTTGAATCAAAATTCAAAAAATTAATAAAGTATAGTACTAAATTCAGTTATTTGTAGCGAACAATAGTTCATCGTAATCAAAAAAAAACTAAAAAGAATGGTGTTTTCTTTGATGACATAAGTTCTACTTGTAATAAGAGTTAGAAGTTTCGGGTAATTACTTTTTCGTTTTTCCTCCAGATCTATTTTTTTATCCTACCTCTATTCATGATTAGTAATCATGAACCTTCTATCAACAGGATAAAAAAGTGAATTTCTCCCTCCGAGGAATTAGAGTTAGGGAAAATTAAAAAAAAAATTATCTGGCCTTCTTACGTATTAATATAGACAATAAAAAAAAATATCGAAATCAAAATAAAAAAGAAATAAATAGAAAATAGAGAATAGAAGTTATTTCTATATCTATCGATAACCCCCATTTTTTACTATGAATCCCCGTTTGTTGGATGGATCGAATTAGTTAGAGTCGCAAACTCCTAATAAAATCTTTTATTTTCATAATAAACTCCTTATTAGATTAGAAAGATAGAAAGAAATAAGGATGGGAAAAGAATAATAAAATTTATTAATAAAGCGAATTATCATACATATTCGTGTAGAAAGATGAATAGGTACACTTATTTTATTTAGTTCTACATTCCTTGCACTTATTAACTACTTATTAACTACTTATAAATATTCATTTCTAAATATTAATTTCTAAATATTAATATTTTTTATTAAATTAAATAAATTATTAATAAATAATTAGAATATAATTATTATATAAATAAATTATTAAATAATATTTTTATATATAATAAATAATATTATAAATATAATAAAATAATATTATAAATATAATACAGTTTATGATATATACTTAGGATAGATATACTTATCATATCATAAGATATCTTTTTCTTTCTAATAGATAGAAATATTAAATCGAGGCACCCATTCTATGACAGATCTCAACTTACCCTCTATTTTTGTGCCTTTAGTGGGCCTAGTATTTCCGGCAATTGCAATGGCTTCTTTATCTCTTCATGTCCAAAAAAATAAGATTGTCTAGATCCGATGGGACCAAATCTCATCAATTTATTTCAACACTGGATCATAATACAGATATTTATTTAGTGTAATATGGTACGATATGTGACTCTTTACGAACACAAATGAAAGAACTATTATGCATTTATGCGGATACATGATATCCGCATAAATGCATGTATATGCAGGTATAGCTGGTTAAATTAAAAATGGATCGGCGAATATTTTATTTAAATGGAAAGTCAATGTATCTAACAAATTACTTCTAACGGTTTACATCAGAATAGTGCTAGTTAATGAAAGTTACTTCGGGATCAAGAAAGTAAAATTCATTTGGGTTATTCTCTCAATTCCAATCGAATGCAACTGGATCTAGTAGAGTATGAATTGGCGATCAGAACATATATGGATAGAACTTATAATGGGGTCTCGAAAAACAAGTAATTTTTTCTGGGCCTGTATCCTTTTTTTAGGTTCACTAGGATTCTTAGTGGTTGGAACTTCCAGTTATCTTGGTAGGAATCTGATATCCGTATTTCCATCTCAGCAAATTCTTTTTTTTCCACAAGGGATCGTGATGTCTTTCTATGGGATCGCAGGTCTATTCATTAGCTCCTATTTGTGGTGCACAATTTCATGGAATGTAGGTAGTGGTTATGACAGATTCGATAGAAAAGAAGGAATAGTGTGTATTTTTCGTTGGGGATTTCCTGGAATAAATCGTCGCATCTTCCTTCGCTTACTTATGAGAGATATACAATCAATCAGAATGGAGGTTAAAGAGGGTCTTTATCCTCGTCGTGTCCTTTATATGGAAATCAGAGGCCAAGGAGCCATTCCCTTGACTCGTACTGATGAGTATTTTACTCCACGAGAAATTGAACAAAAAGCTGCCGAATTGGCCTATTTCTTGCGCGTACCAATTGAAGTATTTTGAAATGAACTGAAGAAAAAATGGAAAAAAACTTGCTAATTTCCTTTTTAATACAACCGTCGACTCTATCTGATATTTCTCTGAAGTACGAGTTCTATAAAAAGGTATTGAACCCATGGATCTATTTCCTATTTTTGTGTAATAATTTAGATCTCGGATCTAGAAGGAAAGGAATATAGAAATAGAATAAGGGTCCTTTTAGGATAAAAATGAAAAAAAAAAAAAGAAAGCCTGGGTCTCCCTCCCATATATTTCATCCATAATATTTTTTCCCTGGTGGGTCTCTCTCTCATTTAATAAATGTCTGGAACCTTGGGTTACTAATTGGTGGAATACCGGGAAATCCGAAACTTTTTTGAATGATATTCAAGAGAAAAACGTTCTAGAAAGATTCATAGAATTGGAAGAACTATTCCTCTTGGATGAAATGATAAAGGAGTACCCGGAGACGCATATACAAAAACTTCGTATAGGAATACACAAGGAAACGATACAATTGGTCAAAACACACAATGAATATCATCTCCATATCATTTTGGATTTCTCGACAAATATAATTTGTTTCGCTATTCTAAGTGGTTATTTTATTCTGGGTAATGAAGAACTTGTCATTCTTAATTCTTGGATTCAGGAATTCCTCTATAACTTAAGTGACACAATAAAAGCTTTTTTGATTCTTTTAGTTACTGATTTATGGATCGGATTTCATTCGACCCATGGTTGGGAACTAATGATTGGTTCGGTCTACAACGATTTTGGATTGGTTCATAACGATCAAATTATATCTAGTCTTGTTTCCACTTTTCCAGTTATTCTAGATACAATTGTGAAATATTGGATCTTCTATTATTTAAATCGTGTATCTCCTTCACTTGTAGTTATTTATCATTCAATGAATGAATGAAGAACTCATTTGATCTCCTGATATCAATCAAATCAGAATCTTTCTTCGTATATAAAGAAAGCATTTTCAATCTTACTTAATTCTTTATACTTCTAGCTCTTCAAGGTATTCGTCCTATATTCCAGTACAATTATCCCAGTACAATGACAGACTCGTGTATAGGGAACTATACTAGCTACCTATCTAATTTATTGTAGAAATTCCGGGATCAATGATTGGACATGCAAAATAGAAATACTTTTTCTTGGGTAAAGGAACAGATGACTCAATCGATTTCTGTATCGATCATGATATATGTAATAACTCGGGCATCTATTTCAAATGCATATCCCATTTTTGCGCAGCAGGGTTATGAAAACCCACGAGAAGCAACTGGACGAATTGTATGTGCCAATTGCCATTTAGCTAATAAGCCCGTGGATATTGAAGTTCCGCAAGCCGTGCTTCCTGATACTGTATTTGAAGCAGTTGTTCGAATCCCTTATGATATGCAACTGAAACAAGTTCTTGCTAATGGTAAAAAGGGGGCTTTGAATGTAGGGGCTGTTCTTATTTTACCCGAGGGATTCGAGTTAGCCCCCCCCGATCGTATTTCTCCCGAGGTGAGAGAAAAGATGGGAAATCTGTCTTTTCAGAGTTATCGTCCCAATAAAAGAAATATTCTTGTGATAGGTCCTGTTCCCGGTCAGAAATATAGTGAAATCGCCTTTCCCATTCTTTCCCCCGACCCTGCTACGAGGAAAGACGTTCACTTCTTAAAATATCCCATATATGTAGGTGGGAACAGAGGAAGGGGTCAGATTTATCCTGATGGGAGCAAGAGTAACAATACAGTCTATAATGCTACATCAGCAGGTATAGTAAGCAGAATAGTACGTAAAGAAAAAGGAGGATATGAAATAACCATAGTTGATGCATCGGATGGACATCAAGTGGTTGATATTGTACCTCCAGGACCAGAACTTCTTGTTTCAGAGGGTGAATCCATCAAGCTCGATCAACCATTAACAAGCAATCCCAATGTAGGAGGGTTTGGTCAGGGAGATGCAGAAATAGTGCTTCAAGATCCATTACGTGTCCAAGGCCTTTTGTTCTTCTTGGCATCTGTTATTTTGGCACAAGTTTTTTTGGTTCTTAAAAAGAAACAGTTTGAAAAGGTTCAATTGTATGAAATGAATTTCTAGGTCCAGAAATTCCTTAACATCAAGTTGGTAAAAAGCAACAAATTATTGTCGATCGATACTTATGTATGATCAAAAAATTCTGTAAACCTTTTTGTTTATACTGTTTTTGTTTTGTTTGTGGGATGTCTGGAATTCATTACGTGTATCCCATTCCTAGTAATAGACTATAGGCATACAAATATAAAGGAAGAGAATACAAGGGAAGGATGGGAAAAATGAAAGGAACAAATACTTTTAGGAGGGATTACTAGTCTTCCTAATCTTCTATTCGACACAAGAAAAGGGTGGAAAATCCCTTTTCTTGTGTCGTCTTGTATCGAAATAATAATGATTTTTTCTCTTGTTCGTCAAAGATTACTAGGGGAGGAGAAATTCATTGAACAAATAGAACTTCTTTAATTATTCAATTAATTTAAACTTCTAATTTAGAAAAATTATTCAAACAAAAAAACTTTTACTGTTCTGGTTGAAAGGCAAATTAGATTTTTACAAATATCCAAATCCTTATTTATTATCTCATCAGAGTTTTTATAGAATAAGGTTCTATTAATTTAGTATAGAAAAAATTTTCAGGATGTCTCATCCGTAGAAATCCATATAATATTGGATTATCCAGAAAATCGATTGATTCCTTCTTTTTTGTTGCTTTGTAAGAGTTCAATATTATGGAGGAAGGACAGAGACTATGAATCAATCAATAGATTTCATTCTTCAAATTATTAAGAAAGAAAGGATCTGTTTTGTCATTTCTACGAATATAATATTTTAATTATGTTTACTGGATAACTTTCCAATTTGTATGTTATGGAGTAGGTCAAAGTTTCGCTATATGGAGTAAGAACTCAGCGGGACCTTACCTCCTTTGTCTGATTAGAGCAGTAAGGTCCCGCTGAGTTCTTACTTTTTCATGTCTAAAATCCGGTTCATCCGATTACTACAGAGATGAACCCAACCCGGAATATGAACCGTAAAAGAAAATACCTATTAAACCGATCACAAGAATACCGGTTACAGTACCTATCAGCCAAAGAGGAATCCTTCCAGTAGTATCGGCCATTTCCCCCACTTTCCTCCACATTTCATCAAGTGGTCATGCTAGAGACAAAAACAGTCATAGATAATTATGAGGATAGTATCTTTCCGAATGGGATAAGAGAATTCCTACTATTCTCTTTCTTTCTCTCAATTGAAGAAATAATTGGAAAATAAAACAGCAAGTACAAAAATGAGTAATAAACCCCAGTATAGACTGGTACGATTCAATTCAACATTTTGTTCATTCGGGTTTGATTGTGTCATAGCTCTATAATTCGAATTAGGTTTATCGTTGGATGAACTGCATTGCTGATATTGACCCCAAGAAAAAAACGGTAGGTACAGCTAATCCGTGAACAGCCAACCATCGTACTGTAAAAATTGGATAGGTTCGATCTATGGTCATTGGAGGGCCTCCTAAAAGGATCTACTAAATTTATCAAGTTGTTCCAAAGAATCAAAACGGCCGGTTATCAATGGAATCCCTTGTCGGCTCTCTGTGAAATACTCGTTTGGCCGAGGACTTCCAAACACGTCGTAAGCTAAACCCGTACTGACGAATAACCAACCCGCAATGAATAGGGAAGGTATAGTAATGCTATGAATGACCCAGTATCGAATACTGGTAATAATATCAGCAAAAGAACGTTCTCCCGTGCTTCCAGACATGCTGAGCTCCACAAATTTTTGTACATTCAAAACAAAAAGGGAATCGATTCCGTGAAAGATGGGATCAGTAAATGGAAAACTACTGATATTTCATCTTTGTGAGATCGTCAATTTTGTACCAAAGGTGTATTTCGAGTATACCGAATCAGTATAGCTATCCTTCCTCTGGCACAGCAACGCAGTCTCGATGGGTACCAAAATACTACATAATTCTTTTCTTCTTTTTTTGTTCTTTGTCTATGCATAACTGTATGTTATTCAATAGATCAATAGAAAATTCCTCAAATTCCTTATAAGGTGTTTCCATTATTGGCTTCGTAATAGAAAGTAAAGATCTTGGAAAAGTGTGAATCAATGGGTTCTAATAATTCATGAAAGATATTATCATATTCACACATTTCAATTATATGCGAAATCTATAAACTATTTTTTTGGTTAAAAGTTTTTTTTTTTCGAATCTTTCATTTCATTTCAAGTAATTGGTTGGTCGTACAATAAATATACTATAATAAATATACTATAATAAATATACTATACTATAATAAATATACTATAATAAATACAAAATACAAGAATAGATAATATTTAATGAAAGAAAGAGAACATAGTTGGAACAATCAATATTCGTGATGCAACAACGGTTGCATTAGATGCAAAACAAAGGTTCTTTCTTTACCGAACTACAAGTATGGAACTCCATGATATGGAAAGACAGAATATAGAACCTAAAAGGATAATGGAAGTTGTTCGTCTTTGAATCGAGTTGGACCCCCCAAAAAGAATAAAAATGAAAGTAAAGGTTTTATTTTTTTGATAGATCGTTTCGATATATCGTAGAGCACTTTTTTTCTTCTCATTCGAGATATTATGGGCAATTAACCAACCTATTAATGTACTGAATCCAATGAGTTAAAAAAAAATAAGTAAAAGGTAATATCAGGTCGTTCGCCCCCAAATGGATTAGATCCTTTTTATTGAAAAAGAAAAGAAATGATCAAAATTTAAGTTCTTTTCAAATCCAATTTTTTTATTTTATTCCAAAATTACTTAAATAAATTATATTTAAGTAATTTTGGATGAAGTTACACGACACAGTTCTTATTACTATTACTTTACTCAACTCACGAATTGCACAATGAATCTGTCGATTCGGAATCACAGGACCGATCGATGTCATAGCTGATGAATCAAGAACTTTCAATTGAACTAAACTAATCCTGTCAATTGGTTTTTTCTTACCGTTACTGTTATATCTGGGAAAAATGGAAACTTAGGTAAGTGTTTTATCAACATATGTAACAAAAGAACATATCTAATTTAGCTCTTTCATGCCTACTATAACTAGTTATTTCGGTTTTCTACTGGCTGCTTTAACTATAACCCCAGCTCTATTGATTGGTTTGAATAAGATACGACTTATTTGAAATGAATTGAATGAACAATTCATAAAAATGAATATTTCTCTGAGATTCCAGGTGTTCCAGGTTCCTTTCCACATCAATTGCCAATTCTTGGTTATTGAGATTCACGGATAATTCAGATTAATATTTAGGGATAGATCTTACCCATCTTTTTATCCCCTCAAAAAACCGAAATGATTGAAGTTTTTCTATTTGGAATCGTCTTAGGTCTAATTCCTATTACTTTGGCAGGATTATTCGTAACTGCATATTTACAATACAGACGTGGTGATCAGTTGGACCTTTGATTGAGTAACATTTCTTTTTTTTGATTGACCTCCTCCCTGCGGGAGGTCAAATTCAAGTTTCAATTAAACTTTTTTTTATTGTGATTCGACATAACATAAACGGAATCACGCTCTGCAGGATTTGAACCTACGACATCGGGTTTTGGAGACCCGCGTTCTACCGAACTGAACTAAGAGCGCTTTCTTATTACAGGAGATACGACTGTAGTGTAAAGAAAAGGTTTTTTTACCCCCAAACATATCTTGCATACGTATAGCATGCAAAAATGAAAGATTATGTCCAATTTCAATCGATCTTAATTAATCCCTCGTTACTACCCATAAGAGAAGTAATAGGTAGGGATGACAGGATTTGAACCCGTGACATTTTGTACCCAAAACAAACGCGCTACCAAGCTGCGCTACATCCCTTTTTAAAGTTCTTGTACAGTGTCATTGTACAAAATCCCTGTCTTGTTTTCCACATTGTTATTTTCCCCTCTATCTATATACAATTTTCTTGTCATTTCTTCTTTTTGGTTTCATATAATAAAATAATTTTATACATCTGAAACCTAACGTATAAAAAAAATGAAAATTTATCTTATCGGCGTATCGTATAAAAAAAAGAATAAAAATTTATCTTATCGGAAATGCTCAGGAAGAAGGGGTCATCTTTTTCTTTCTTTTTTAGGGACAGGAAAATCTCATCTATCGGTTCATTGTACATATCTATTTTAGTTAGGAATTCCGCGTAAAGTAAAAAAAAAAAATACAAATGATCTTGAACTACAACATCTGACCATACATATATGTATTACAATAAAGAAGGAGGATTTTCAATGCGAGATATAAAAACATATCTCTCCGTGGCACCTGTGCTAACTACTCTATGGTTTGGGTCTTTAGCAGGTCTATTGATAGAAATTAATCGTTTATTCCCAGATGCCTTGTCATTCCCTTTTTTTTCATTCTAGTTATTAATATGCGAAGAAATGAAGAAAATTAGGGATACAATTCTACGTGACGTGACTAAAATTTCGCCCCTTCCTTTTTTTTTCAGTTCTTTAGGATAGGAGGAGGATAGGAAGGAAAGAAAAAAGGAAAAGTGTATTGAACCTCGACAAAAATCTGGTGAATCTAAGATCGAATTTTGGGAAACAGAAATGGAAATGTGTATCCAGATCTAGGGCAGAATCCACGAAATCATAGCATAGAAAGAAGATACTTAAACGAAATATTGGGATTTAAGATAGGAATAATTGATAGTTAGAAAGAAATTGTATTACTTAATTATTACTTTATTATTAATTATTACTTTATTAATTATTACTATTACTTTATTAATTATTACTATTACTCTATTAATATTAATTGTAATTATATAATTACAACACATACAACACAACGAAATCTTTAGAAATGAAAATGGAATTTCAAGTTAGTAACTTCTATTGATTTTCTTATTGATTTTTTTGTTCTTTTATTCTTCTTCAGTTCGGGTCGAAAATAGAAGAAGTTAAGTCGATCCAAAATCAAAAGGGGGTTCATGGCCAAGGGTAAAGATGTCAGAGTCAGAGTTATTTTGGAATGTACCAGTTGTGTCCGAAATGGTGTCAATAAAGAATCGCCGGGTATTTCTAGATATATTACTCAAAAGAATCGACACAATACATCCAGTCGATTAGAATTGAGAAAATTTTGTCGCTATTGTCACAAGCATACGATTCATGGGGAAATAAAGAAATAGATGGAACGGAACGTGTGCGCGATCTTTCCAAGGAAGAGGAAGAACTTAACATATTTAAGTTAACATATTTAACTTAACATAAATATAACATATATAATATACATAATATATACAATACAAATCAAACCCGATTTCATTTTCATATATATATACATACATATGATATGTATTATATATGAGTTGTATAATATAAATGATGCGAATCAAAGCCTATTTCGGTCAGATCTGAAATGAATAAAGAAATAGAATTTTAGAGATAAGGAATAAACCATGGATAAATCCAAGCAACCTTTTCGTAAATACAAGCGATCCTTTCGTAGGCGTTTGTCCCCAATTGGATCGGGGGATCAAATCGATTATAGAAACATGAGTTTAATTAGTCGATTTATTAGTGAACAAGGAAAAATATTATCTAGACGGGTGAATAAATTGACCTTGAAACAACAACGATTAATTACTATTGCTATAAAACAAGCTCGTATTTTATCTTTGTTACCTTTTCTTAATAATGAGAAACAATTTGAGAGAGCCGAGTCGATCCCCAGAACTACTGGTCCTAGAACCAGAAATAAATAAACATACTCCTCAATTGACTCAAAACTCCAATCGGAACTCAAGCTCAGATTGATGTTTTGTTCAAAAGGCCTAGAATCCCGATTTATTTCTTGTGTTATAAGAAATAAAAAATGGGGGAAGAAGAAATATTTTTTTTATTGAAACATGTTCGTTCATTCCTACTACTTATCTTACTTAATTTTTTTTATTCTATCTTCCCGGAGTTCATTCTCCGGGGAATTCTGTTTCAATTTCAATCATTTCTGTATTATATTTTATAATATCATATCCTTTATTTGATAATCTGATTGGAAATCATGTAAAGACAATTCTTATTTGATATAGATATTTGCGCAAGTATTTTACGATTAAGAAGCAATTGCTTCTTGTACAGATTTGGTATTAATCTACTATAATTATAGAATACCTTATTCTCACGAATTACTGCATTTATTCGAGTGATCCACAAACTACGAAAATCCCTCTTTTGCCTGCCTCTATCTCGATGAGAGGAAACCAAAGCTCTCATTTTCTGTTGAGTAGTCGTTCGAGTAAGTCTTGAATGAGCCCCAATAAAGGTTGATGCAAATAAACGAATTTTTGTTCGACGTTTCCGAGCTGTATATCCTCGTCTAACTCTGGTCATTGAATCAAATTAAACCTTAATGAATAACTAATTGATTTCTCTTCTTTCAGTCATCCTTTACCCCCCGTCAATTAATAACAAAACGGATTATTCCGATATATAAAATAAAAATTCCAATGGCTTTTGCTACTATGACTTTCCCCAACCACGATTTTTTATTCCTTCCAGGCATTTCACCTGGAAATAAGAAATTCTAACGATACCAAATAAAAAAAAATAGTGGGTTCCATCGTTTCTATGGTTACTTTTTTTTTAAACGGTGAGGTCCTCTCTATACACCGGAGCCTCTTCTTTCACTTTATCAAATGTTATTGTTAACTTGTATAGTTCACACTCTTTGGCTCTACCCATCAATTATACAGTAATAGTTCTTTTCACAATAAGAGTTATTCATACAGTGACGGCATTTAATTATGAAAGTTGGCTAGGTAGCTGACCCTGTTAGTCCGTTCTTTCAAGAATAGGAGTATAACCTTTTTGCTTCTTATAATACCATTTCCTCCGCTTAATGGATAACCATTTGCCCCCAATGGGGAATTGCTTTTCATCTCAAATCTAGGTGATTGGATTTGCACCAATGTAAACCATAAATTCCAAACACAATATAGGTATATGATAGATCTTCTCTATCTATCCTATTCATTGGTACTGGTCATTGATACTGGAAAATTGTCTCATTTGTTCGAACTCATGATCTGAACGAGTCGCACATACACCCTAGTGCATGTTCCTCGACGCTGAGGACATCCTCTAAGAGCGGGAGATTTCGTGACATTTCTTATTGGCTGTCTTGTGTTTCTAATAAGTTGTTTAATAGTTGGCATGTCGTATGTATATATAGAATTCTAGAATGGAATGGGTTGGTTTAGATCGATCTTAACCTGATGATTGATGATCATGAATTTTTTTTTTCTATTCAATATCAAATCGCAGAAAATTCGAATTATGGTTTGAAATGGATTTACATGAAATCCCTAGTATTTTCATTTTCGACCGCTACAAGATCAACAATGCCATGAACTTGGGCTTCTGTTGCTGACATAAAAACATCTCTTTCCATGTCTTCGGATACAACCCATAAAGGATTACCCGTTCTTTGTACATAAACCTTTGTGAGGGTTTCGCGAAGTTTCAGTAGTTCTTCCGCTTCCAGGATAAATTCGCCTGCTTGTGCCTCATAAAAAGAACTAGCAGGTTGGTGAATCATAACCCTGATGATATTGATATAACATCATGAAGGGTTCTTCTATCTTGCATGATTGGGCTAAAGTAAGGGATAAAAAAAATATAAGAAAAAAGAATAGAATTGTACAACCGTACAGGCATCTTTTGTGCATACGGCTCTACAATGGAATTTACTTTTTCTTTTTCTTCTCTTCTATTCTATTGAAGAAAGAAATAGAATCCATCCGATCCGGATCGTTGAATGATCCATTTACCACCCTTCCTTTCGTAGGAGTAAAAAAAATACTATGATGGTTCTGTTGCTTTATATATTTATTTTGTCTGTGATTTAGCAATCCCAAAGTTCCTTTCTGATACGATCAAATAAGGAAAAAAATGATCTTTTTTTTTTTTTCATTTTTGTACTTTTTCTTTCATAACATAAATATCAGAAAGAGAATTCTGGTGTGAAAAAGAATGGTTTGTGACGCTGAAATGTACCCCCGACACATAAGATCAAATCCGAAATGACCTCTATTTCATAC
>QRFJ01007469.1:0-225331 GCA_006176705.1 Cocos nucifera
ACCACGAGAGAGATGCATAACGTTGGTTGTTGCTCGTAACTAAGTAGTGTGGAGACACTAGTATGGCAACCATTTAGTTCAAGATTATAGGAGTACATCTACACTAACCATGATCAATTGTACCTTACTATCAAAGATAGCTAAGCTAAAGGGCCTAATGGTATATATGTACTCGACTCATAAAGTATCGACCATGACTCGCAAGCTAATGCCAGTATGTGCGCAGACTCACTACTACTTTGGTGCCGGACTCACTTGATATTTCTAATATAGATTTAGAAGATTTTTTAGGGTACAACGTCAATACTTCGTGAATTCAGTGTGTGAGCTCATAGATGGGATTGACCATACTCTAATAGCTTCGAAAGACGAATATGACTTCTTGTATTTTCAATTAGCAAAAATCAGGACCTGGGGGTAAGTCCTCTAGAGGATCACGGATTTCAATATATTTTGAGATGCAATAACATAGAATACTTGCTATGAGTGCTTATTAGTATACTCAAAGTCAGTTTAGGCATTATGTTTTTCATACGAGCGATGAATCTACCTAGATAACCCATAGGCCAGGTTCTAAAAATGTTGACTTCTGCATACAATTCGACCGTATTCGACATATCAGAACTCATTGCTAGGTAATGTGTTACTTCGATGTAGCGAAATTGTACTGTTCTATTGCTAGTCCGACTTAGGTTCAACCCCGTATTAGGATCATAACTACATAAAGAGTTGTTAACAATATCAGATCAGCTTTATCGATATGATTGAGAATCGTTTAAGGTCAAACATTCAAATAGCGATTGATAGTTTGACCTAAGCATACAGAGAATTGCATTTATTGCTACTTGTAATTGAGAATCAATCGGACTTAGATCAATTTAATGATTATCATTAAAATTGCATAGACTTAATCTAGATTAAGTACATTATTTAGGATGAAGTAAGTTTAGATATTAATATAATTTCTATATTTAAATTGGTGACATATAAGGTCTTGCAGTGCCCTATATTTCCAATATATGAAGTTAGTGTATAGATTTAAATAGATACTTAAAGTGAGTCCGGATTTAAAAACTAGATTAATTAATTGTCTATGGACTACGAGTTAGTCATAATTTATAGTACATATTAATATTCTAGTTTAAATAGGTTTCAAAGATAGTTTTGACTACATCATACATGAGATCCTAGTTAACTAGGTATTCTTGTTATCTTCCTTGTCGCCAAGATCTCAAAACCCAAGTCCATCTTTAATCTTTCTTCAAATTTCTACGCATAAGTTTCTCAACTAAGAAGGTCCCAACTGTCCTCGTAAATCAGATGATTTGGAGTTAGATAGTTTGACCTTGGTTAAAATTTGGAATTGTGTTAGGTTAGACTTGACTCTATTATAGAGTGCTAGAAATTGCTAAAACTTGTTCCCCTTTCATGTTGAAATGAGTTTGCAAACGCATTTTTTTGTTGCATACCTGGTGTCTGTTTTCGCTGATTTGTTCTCCGCTCTCAACATTCCATACATGTGAAAATTGGCTGCCAAAAATGTCTTGGAGGCGTTCCAAGGAGTTGGACTGCCACCAGAATGCACTTTAATAGATGTTGTGACTCTTGGGTGTTATTTGGCGCCTCCTTTTTAGGAGGAAGAGTTGGCAACCAAAAATCTATGTTTCCGATGGTAAAAACACTGAGAAATTGAAGAGGTTTGGATGGTAGTTTTGTGGACTAATAGATTTGGAGAAATAAGGCTTTCAATTAAGACATCAAATGTTTGAATGTCTTGGCTGAAGACATAAGGGTAAGAAGAAATGTCTTCTCATATATTTTTCTTTTTCAATATTATTCTTCTCCTTATTCTTTCATGATTTTATATGATAAAATCTAGTGAAGAGAAGAGGAAGAGGGCATGGGAATGGATGCATCCAAAGAAGTTGGAGCAAATCGTCTCTTTTTGGACATGATTTGATCACTGTCCCTGATGAGAAGGAAAGTGAAGAGAAATAGTCTTTCTTAAGGTTCTTTTGAGAATCCTTTCTTCCAATTTTTAATAAAATTTTTTTAAAAAAAACAAAAAGGAAGAGATCATAGAAGCATTGAAAATTTTTTAGAGGAAGAAGGTCTTCTCTATTCAGGTACTAACAATCTCATTTAGGACAATCAAGGTTTGATGTCCTGAAAAAGAGAAGAATGTGTCTTCTCTTACGGATCTTTTCTTAACTATTTATTTTGTTTTTGTGAAGATCCAAAAGAGTTAGAATTTTTCTTCCTTAATCCTCCTCTTATTCTTTCATCTCTTGAAGTAGTGTTCCCAAGAAATGATCTAAAGAATAAATTTTAAATTAACCATCAAATGAGGGATTCCCAAGAACTAGCACTTAAGCCGGATCTTCTTCGACAACAACTCCCAATTTTGTTGCAGCTCGTTATGGATCAGCCTTATAGAGGTCGGACATATGTGCACTTAAAGATAAACAATGAAATCACTATGAAGTTCTGACCCATGACAAGGTAAGACGATCTGATCTCTTCACTCACCTAGATGCGATCTAGTTTTAGACTAGAATGCATTCTAGATCTAGGATATTGATTTGATCAATACTCAAAATATTTATTTTTTTGATTTAAAAATATTAATATGATTATTATAGATTGTAGGATTTTAGTAATTGAGTTATATATATTTATAATTAATAATTTAATTATAACTTTTGCATGACTTCATTTCAAAAAAGTTTCAAGAAATTCATGCATGAATCCTGCATATTTTTCATACAGTGATATCAAGAGCATCTAGGTTCTATTCTGAACATGATCATATTTATTAAAATTAAATTAAAAATAAAACTCTATAGATCGCATATACCGATTATAAGATTGTCCTGTTGTAAGGTTTATCCCTTACAGTAAAGAGGTTGTCCTAGTATGTACTAATCTATTCTTTAATCATGAATAAGTTAGATATGATCTACATAATTTATGATTCATATTCTAATCTTTAAATTAAATTACAATAGATGTTAGATCATTCGATTATTTAGATTAGATGTAAATAATATCGAGTTGCACATACTGCTATAAGGCTGTCTTACTGTGAGGTTTACCCCATGTAGTGGAGAGGTTATCCTAGTATGTACTGATTCAAATAATCTAAATCAAAAATATATTAGATGTGATCTAAAATAATTTTTGATTTATTTTTAGATTTTAAATCTAACTTTAAATGGTTTATGATCTGATCCATATGATGTGTTTTATGTTTAGATCTAGATCCTATTATTGCACATGTGGATATATAATTTTTATTTTGAATCTAGAATGAATGTGATATATTTATTTTATAGAATTTAAATTGAAAACTTATTTTTTGCAAAATCCTAGATTCAAAATTCTAGGATATGATCGAAACATTAAAATAAATCAAATCTAAAATAATATATTGAATATGATTCAATGTAAATTATTTATCAATTTAAAAATATTTTAAATGATCAAATCAAAAATTAGTTCTAAGATTCCATAAACTTAAACTCATAAGCTTTGAACTTAATTGAGAATTAAGAAATTATTTAGGATCTAGATTTATGATTTAAAGATTCTAAGATAATTTCATAAAATATGGGTTAAAGGAAAATGAGTTAGCTTTAATCAGGTCATTAACTAGGTTAGACCTAGGGTTAGATTAAATATGGACTAAGTTAAAAATTGATCAAATCTAATTAATAGTTAATTAGGATTAGGTCATTTCTATAGATCAATTCAATAGTTGTAGTTGATCAAAGTCCATACATCTAATAAATGGATACTAATCATGGCTCAGTGGTTGAGCCTGAGTCTTTAGGTAGACTAAATCTAAACTAATAAATTGATTGGTGTCTAAGGTAAGTCTGGCATCCCAGATCGATGATTTTTAATTGGCGGCCTGCTTACCTAGCCATTTCTAATGGTGTCTAAGGCAAGCCTTGGAAGACCCTCCAATCGATCTTACTTATCTGACCAATATGGTTAATCAGATCTTGATTAGGTTGCTCATTGATTCGTGCTAACCCATGTTACATAGAAAATCAGTGAGACTAATTTTATTCAGTGAGATTGATCCACGTGCCCATGGATCGATATTGATCCTAGTCCTTGTCAAAGACTTTAGAAGTCAGTGGGAGGACTTGACTTGGTCAGTGGGAGCAAATTGGTCCATGTTCTTTCTATCCTTAAATTATAAATAAATAATTTAAATTTTTTAAAATTATTAGATTCTTAACATGATAAAGTTATGAAGATAACTAAGTCATAGCCTCCCATTAAATTAGATGATAATGGGTCCATTAACTCAGTAATCATTAGAGGCCCAAAGGCCTGATGTTTATTGACTAATATAATTATCATTCATAATATGATAACTTAGAAATGTCTCTCGAATGATGGTTAGGTTGGCCAACCAAAGTTGGACTTAATCATTCATTGGTTAGATGCACCAAGTATGGTCATGTTAAGGATTGGACCTAACCGGATTCTTATAGTGGAGGCCAAAGCCTACTGATTAGATTTTTGAGATAAAATTAAATTACTAGAAGTTGTTTGGAGAAATAATTGGTTAATGAACCTATCCATAGATACACATGGATTGGCCGATCAAAGTCGGGCTTATGTATAGTCTATGTGGATTCTAGTACCTACTAGAAAATTAAAGTATTTTTTTGAATTAAAGGTAGAGGCTACCAATTTGAATAAAATAGTGGGAGAACCTTAAGACTAAAGTCCAAGTCTCTGGGCTTAAAATAATTCATATACTTAGGTCATTATTCTCTTTTCTCAAAATAAAGCTAAACCCTAATTGCTCCAATCATTGTTAGACAATGATGACTTATGGGACACAACTTCGATAATTAGTATTGAAAGTTGAATTTAGTTCAGCAGTATGAATGAATTCATACTGGGGCTTCTTAGCCCTATCAAAATAATTAGTCCAATATTGATCCAAATCAGGAATAGTGCTTCCACTATTAGAAGCAGGGTTATAGGAAGAAGAATTATCTTGTTTTCTTGATTATAATAAGCTAAATAAGAGAAAGAAGCAAGAGTTACTTATCAAGGATGTTATATGATAGCATCTTGAAATTTTTTCATATATTATTCTACTAGCTGGGTATTGGATACCGGGAATCCTATGCAATTTATTGCAAGAATTTTGGTAAATGAAATATTTAAAAATGATAAAAAATATCTAAACATTGGGGATGGAAGTTCTGATCCAATTCTAACTTTAGAAATTATCAAGCTTATTTTTAAAAGATGTCATTTTGAATGATTGTCACTATTGCCCATCATTTATGATAAATGTGATCTCTGTTGGCCTTTGGGTCAGAGATGATTATCATTTATCAATAAAGAAGATTATTTTGATATTATTATGAATAATATTATAATAATATATGGATAATAAAAAAATAATATTTAATATTTATACAGTCTGTTAAGTGTAATGTACATATTTAATAAACATCCTAGTTAGATTATGTCATGGATGTCTATCTTTGGCATTATATGCTTAATCATCTTGACAAGAACAGGATAAATGGATTAGCTTGAGAGAAAAATCTTGACATCAATGATTGTGAATCATTGATAGTAGTCTCGCCTTCTTGATAAGATGACAAAGTCACCTTTTAATGAAACGGGTGAAGGAGCCGATAAAGCTCTAAGTCTCATACATAGTGATGTATATGGACCTATGAACTTAAGTGCCAAAGAAAGAAATTAATATTTCATTACAAACAACCAATCTGGGCATGGATGCATCTGGCTTGAATCATTTGAAATGTTCAAATAATTCAAAAATAAAGTAGAAAAATAAACTAGAAATGGTATTAAAACTTTTTGATCAGATCGAAGAGGCGAATACTTATCTAGTAAGTTTGTGACATATCTAGGAGAGAATAGGATTCTCTCTCAGTGTATTTCTTTTTGAAATATAGTATATCTGAAAGAAAAAATTGAACTTCGTTAGAAATGATTCAATCCACGTAGGATTCACTTGTCTGCCTGTTTTAGGGTTGTGCTCTTGTGACTACTAGTTTTGCTCTAAAAATATATCAAGTAAATCAATCGTAAATCTTCATATGGAATATGGATCGGACTTAGACCTAGACTCTCTCACCTTCAAATTTAGAGTTGATTGATCTATGTCGAAGGTTTGCATACAAATAAACTTGGGTCTTGGTCCAATAGGTATTTAAGGGTTATTAATTCTACCATGCTGAGGAACATAAGATGTTCATCAGCAGAAGGGTATTCCTTTTGGAAAGAAGTTTCTTAGAGAAGGAACTAATGCCTATAAAGTTGAACTTAGATAAGTTTGACTGGTAGAAAATGAACTGACATAATCTAGTAAACCTAAAAAATCAGATTTGATCAGATCAAATCTGGAGCCTATTAAAGTGGCACCTTTAAGAAGATCCGATAGAGTACCATATTAGCTAGATAGATACTTCAGTGTCTTGGTTCGAGATGGCAATCCTATTGACCTCGATGAGAACAATAAGGATTTGATCTCCTATAGGAATGCAGTGCAGTGGTCTGACTCTAAGAAGTGGCTTGGAGCCACTTAATCCAAATTGAAGTCCATGGAAATCAATAGTGTGTGGATACTAGATGATTCATATGAAGAGAAAAATCCATTGGATGTGAATGGATTTTCAAAGGGATCAAAGTAGCACAGACGGGAAGGTAAAGACCTATAAAGCCGATTTGGCTATTATCTCAGTTTTGGAACATATGTTTTGAACATATGTCTTTATTATGAACAAAGATAAATCCTACATTTGTAAGTGGGCAAAATATTATGTAGTGTTATTTCTTATGTTGTTTATGGATGAAGTTCTTTTAATCGAGAATGGCATTCCAACATTGCAAGGAATAAAGATTTGGTTGTCATCTAATTTTTTCATGTTCAAAATCAGATATGGTACACTCACTAATGGTAGTAAGTAGATACCAGTCTGATCTAAATGAGAATCACTACAAGATTATATGGACAATCCTCATGTATTTGAAAAATACTAAGGTCCAGTGACTCAAATATGAAAATACTGACTTAAAAGATGTGGATGTCTTAATTTTAGTCAGATCAAGATGATAATAAGAGAGTGTCGAGTCATACCATAATTGCAGGAGCAATCTACTGGATAGGTTCCAAGCAGGATACTGTAGCCTATTCAGTTAGTGATGCAGAGTATATTATGGCATATGATGCTGCCATGTAAGCTATGTAGTTGCTGAGGTTCATTAGCAGGTTGGGAGTGGCACCCTCCATCGATGGTGCAGACCTATTGTAGCACTAGAACCATAGCTTAGACTAAAGAACTAAAGGACCAGCATATTTTGCATCGCTATCATCTTTAATTTTAGATCAGGGTAACGTCGATCTTTGGAAGATCGATGAAAAAATAAAACTTGACCAACCCTTTTGCTAAGGCCTCAGAACTAAGAAATTCTACGAACTCAAGTGGAAGATAGGATATTTGATATCATTCTGATTGGCTTTAGTCCAAGTAGAACTTATTGGAAAATATGTCCTAAAACCAATCATCTAAGTCGTAGATGATTGAAATTAGTATATGAATTATCTAATAATAATAGTTATTTGGCTAGTTCATCATAAAAGTTCTATCTTTCTTAAATAAACTCCTAAATTATGATGAAGTTCTTAGAACTATAATCAATCGATAAAGAAGGACTAATCAGATAGTTCTTAAATTATTCATATCCAAATGATTAGTTATTAATAAGGATAATAACTTATCGAGTATAGGTCACTATATGCCATATGCATTGATTGTCCGCATAACCAAGTGGTGTGGAGACACTAGTATGACATTTAGGTGAGATATAGGAGTACATCTATACTAAACATGATCAATATCGTACTCTACTATCAAGAATAGCTAGCTAAGGCCAATGGGTATAAGTGTCCCTCTGACATAAGATGACCACGGTGACTTGCAAGACATAAAATGACCACGGTGACTTGCAAGCAACTCACTATACTTTGATGCCGGACTGCCTGTATTTCTAATATAGATTTGAAAGATTTTTAGGTACAATCAAGTACTTGAGAATTTAGTGTGTGAGTCATGATGGGATTGACCACTACTAAATAGCTTCAGAAAGAGAATGACTTGTTGTATTTTAATTTAGCAAAATCTAGGCCTGGGTAATCCTTTTAAAGAGTCACGAGATTTGCAAAATTTTGAGATGCAATAAAAATAACTTGTATGAGTCTTGACAGCATACTCAAAGTCATTTTAAGCATTATTGGTCATAGGGATGAATTATACGATAACCATGGGCTAGGATTCTAAAAATGTTGCTTTGCATACATTCGACCGATCCAGACATCAGAAACCATTGCTAGATGGTTACTTTGACTGATGTAGAAATTGGTTTCTATGCTATCGACTTAGGTTCGAACCTATTAGATCATACACATAAGAGGTTGTAACCTAATCAGATAGTTAATCGATGATTGAGAATCGTTCTAAGGTCAAACATTCAATACGATTGATATTTGACCTAATGCAAGTGTTGCAGGAGGATCGATTAGCAATTTAATTGCTAATTGGCTCAATTTGATTGAGCAATCGGACTAAGATCAATTCTAATTGAATTAGATTCAATTAAAATTGATTTAGACTTAATTAGATTAAGTTTAATTGATTTATTGGATAAGCTAATTGTAAGAGAAAAATAATTTCTAATTGGATTAGGATTTGAGTGCACCTAATTCCTAATTGAGTTAGAATTTAAAATAGATTTAAATATGATTTAAACCTAACTTAATTGAATTTCTAGTTGGACTAGGATCATCCATAATTAGGTTGCATTTAATCTAGTTTAAATTAGGTTCAAAATAGTTTGACCTAGTCAATACATGAGAATCCTAGTTAGACTAGGATTCCTTGTTTCTTCCTTGTGCCAAGATCTCAAAACCCAACTTCCATTTTCAATTTCCAGATTTCTACGTAAGCTTTCTCACATTAAGAAAGGTCCCAATGCCCTCTTAATCAGATGATTTGATTTAATATTTGACTTGGTAAAATTTGGAAGTTGTTTTAGACTTGAACTCTATTTGATAGAGTTCTAGAATTCTAAAACTTTTCCCCTTTTCATTTGGAAATTAGTTCCAAAGCCATTTTTTTTGTGCACCTTCTTTTTCCCTGATTTGTTCTCCTCTCCCACATTCCATACATGGAAAATTGGCTGCCAAAAATTTTTGGAGGCGTTCGAGAGTTGGACACCACCAAGAATGCTATTTAGACTAGGATGTTGACCTAGTCTTGGGTTGTTATTTGGTGCCTCCTTTTTAGGAGGAGGTTGGCAACAAAAATCTTGTTTTCCATGGTAAGAAACCTGAGAAATGAGAGGTTGGCATGGTGTTTTGGGGACTAATAATTGTTGGAGAAATGGCTTCAATTAAGACATCAAATGTTGATGTCTTGGTGAAGACAAAGGTAAGAAGAATGTCTTCTCATATATTTTTTTTTTTCAATATTTATTTTCTTCTTATTCTTTATAATTTTTATATGATAAAAATCTGATAGAGATAGAGGAAGAGGGCATGGGAATGGATGCTCCAAGAAGTTGGAGCAACATCGTCTCTTTTGGATATGGTTTGATCATGTCCTGATGAGAGGAAAGTGAAGAGACAATAGTCTTTTCTTAGGGTTCTTTTGAGAATCCTTTCTTCTCAATTTTAATATAATTTTTTTATGAAAAAAATCAAAAAGGAAGAGATCTAGAAGCATGAAAATTTTTTAGAGGAAAAGGTCTTCTCTTATTCAGGTATAAAGATCTGTTTAGGACATCAACGGTTGATGTCCTAAAAAGAGAAGATGTGTCTTCTCTTTGGATCTTTCTTAACTATTTATTTTTTGTTTTTGTAAGATCCAAGAGTTAGATTTCTCTCTTAATCCTCCTCTTATTCTTCATCTCTTGAAGTATCCAAGAAATTAGAAGAATAAATTTTAAATTAACCATCAAAAGGGATCCGCAAGAAGCTAGCACTTTAAGCGGATCTTCGTTTGACGAACCTCCAATTTTGTTGCAGCCTCGTGTGGATCACCTATAGAGGTCGGACATATGTGCAGCTCCAAAGATAATAATGAAAATCAACCATGGAGTTCTTGACCCATGTAAAGGTAAGAGATCTGATCTCTTCTCTCACCTAGATGCGATCTAGGTTTTAAATCTAGAATCATTCTAGATCTAGGATATTGATTTGATCAATACTAAAATAATTATTTTTTGATTTAAAATATAATATGATATATTAGATGTAGGGTTTAGTAATTAGGTTATATATATTTATAAATTAAATAATTTAATTTATAACTTTCGCTGCATTATATTTCAAAAAAGTTTAGAAATTCATGCATGAAATCCTGCATATTTTCCATCACTCTACACTCCTTGGTTAAGAGGACAACCAACCTATATGGCACACAGTGACCTATGCTCGATAGATATTGTCATCCTTATTAATAGCCTATCATTTGATCGTGAACAGTTTTAAGGACTAATTGCTAAATCCTCTCTTTATCGAATCTAAATAGTCCTAAGGATTTCATCACAACAATGAAATTCGTTAGAAGATAAAAACTTTATGATGAAAAAATATAAAAAATATATTTTATTTATTAATAAATTAATTATAATTATAATATAGCTCAACCATCAATAGACTGATGATTAGCTTTGGAACACATTTTCTAGCATGTGGCGATCCTACACATCCTCCTGAATTGCTGGCTCTCTATGCTGGTCTCCCATCTGAGTAACTATTCTCCTACCCAGCTCCATCTCAACAAGAAGACTCCTATAAGTAGATGTAGACTGCATGTTATCTATTTCTGACAGGCCACCACTATTCACCTACATTTTTTTAGTTCCTCCTATACTCTCAGACCTCTCCAAGATGCTCTTCTCATAAAAAATAACATCCCTGCTAATCACTGACTTTTGTGCTTTAAGATTCCACAGTAGGTAATCCTTAACTCCTGGCGGACATCCAATAAATGTCATCTTTTGACATTTTAGATCCAACTTACTTCTTTCGGTTGCCTCCACATGTGTATAGGTCAGGCAACTGAAGACCTTTAGATGGCTAAGCTCCACCTTTCCACTCCAGACCTTCTCTGGAATGCCTCCATTCAGCTAAAAGTAAAGGAACCTATTGACAAGAAAATAAGAAAAAGTTAAAGTTTCACCCCAAAAAGATTTTGGAAGTGATGTCTGCAGCCTCAAACTCCATGCCTTCTCAGTCAGCGTCCAACTCATCCTTTCTATGATACCATTCTGCTAGAGAGTCATCTTCACTGTATAATGGCATTTGATGTCATTTTTCTCACAGTACCTTCTAAACTTCAGGCTTATATACTTTTCTCCATTATTCGACCTCAGACACTTCACCTATCTTTCTGACTCCTCAACTTTAGCTCTCTAGGCTCTAAATTGGGCAAACACCTCTAATTTTTTTCTAATTAGATAAATCCATACTTTTCTTGAGTAATCATCAATGAAGGTGACAAAATACCTTATCCCATCGCTAGCTGATATAGGAGCTGGTCCCCACACATCAGAGTGCACTAAGTCCAGCACTCCTTCACTGCACTTGGTACTATTGGCAAATTTCATCTTATGTTGTTTGCCAAAGACGCACGGCTCACATAAATCTATGCCCTCTTTTTTTAGGACTGGGATCATCCCTCTTCTGCTAAGTTTGTAAGCCCTCTATCACTCATGTGATCCATCCGATAGTACCATAGTCGATATAAGGGCTGCTCTTTCTGTGCCGCTACTAGCACCTCTGCACCATCATTCATAATTGAGCCTTTTATTTTGTAAAGATTGTTGCTCAGTCTTCTACCTCCCATCACCACCATAGCTCCCTCAAAAATCTTCGAGCATCCACTCCCAACCTAACTACTAAAAGCATAACCTTGCTCCTCCAAGTAGCCTAAAAAAATCAGATTCTTTTTCAGCTCTAGTACATGCTTGATATTTGATAATGTATGAATGATCCTATCGTACATCCTCATCCTAATAGAGCCTACTCCAGCTACTGTGCATGGGTGATCATCTCTAAGACTAACACTTCCGCCATCGATCTTTTGGTAGATAGCAAACCACTCTCAATGAGAAGTATAATAGTGTGAGCATGCTAAATCCAACATCCACGTCGTATCATACTTCGTGGATCCATTTGATACAACTAGCGGATCTTCTCCACTGATCACCAAAGCTATATTATCACTCTTATAGGCCTTCTCTTTTTCTGATTTCAAAAGGGGATAATTTCTCCTCAAGTGTCTAAGCTGATGACTTTTATAGCACTTCAATATCTTCTTCTGATGCTGAGATTTTGATCTACCCTTGGATTTTTTCTTTGCCTTCTTCATTGATCTATCCTGTCTTTCATTCACAGCCAAGATCTCATATTTAGGATCTTCCTTGTAGATCCTTTTCCTCTGCTCATTTGATCTGAGCACACCAACAACCTCTTCATAGTTTAGGATCTCCTTCTCATAAACTAAAATTATTATGAGACCATCATAAGAACTTGGATGAGAACATAGTAGCAGTAATGCCCGATCTTCCTCATCAATCTTCACATCCAAACTCATCACCTCAAAGCATACCTGATTGAACCTTTGGATATGTGCAGTAAGATCTCCACCTTCGAACATCCTCAGACTGTAAAGCTATTTCTTCAATCATAGCTTATTAGTCATGTTCTTCCTCATGTATGTATTCTCCAGTCTCATCTAGAGCTCCTTTGTCGTGATCTCTATATAAACCTCAGGCAACATCTGATCGACCAAGCACATTCTGATTATGCTAAAAGCAGTTTGCTTCAACTCTTTCCAATCTTTAGCACTAATCTTTTTCGACCTTTCTCTTACCAAAATCTTGTAGATCCTCTGCTGAACCAATAAGTTCTTTATCCTTTGCTACCACAAGATAAAGTTTTCTTTATCATCAAACTTCTCAAAATTCATCTTGAATCCACTTGATCCCATGACTACAATCAAGTCAATAGCAAAACCCTAACACCCTTCTTCGATCTTACATCAATAAAACTATCCTTCAAAGAAGATCATATGTTAGATATATGTGCCCTAGAAGCCAGAATTGGCTGACACTTGTAATACACTTCTAGGGGCAAAATTGTAATTTTGACTATAATTTATAAAATGGATTATTTTCTATCACACCTGTGTATTTAGTGTCTGTGATACATCCTTTGAGTTAATGGTAATGATAATTCATATTTTCAAGAGTTGAAAATTTAAGACATGAATAATCATTATTAACTCATAAACAGCTCCCGACCATAGGATCATCACGAGGATGGTGATTGATCCGGAAGGTTGGTGTACGATCGCTTCTCTTTAGTAGATGAGTCTTGAGTCTACGGTGTGGAGACACCGGAGCGAGAGTACAGGTACTCGTTAGAGAACGAGGGCACTGAGCGTGACCACCTCGAGTAGTCATTAGGGAGTCTACCTTCTCGTCAATGACTGACTCGATGCTGCAGTAGTGTGTCTGGTTCTTTGACCTGAGATGCATCGGCAGTTCACCTTGAGGGTGTTATAGTTTGACTACACCATTACTCGGTCTCCTAGCCATATGGAACCCTGAGGTGTATGTTGGCTATAGCATGTTCATTGTAGGAACTGGATTGCATCAAGATGGGAATCTATCTACCTCGGTGGTAGAGGAGTAGCCCTATGATGATCATGAGAATCAAGTCCAGAAATCCATGGCCATGGTAGAGTGAAATAATAGAAAGAGTTTCTATTTAGATTTTCACATTGGACTCGAATCGAATGATTACATCATATGACAGAGACTAGGGTTTGACGAGTTCACCTTAACCCTAATCTGATCGGGGCTCAAGATAGAAGAACTGAATCACACAGGTAGCTGCACCAAGAGGTTCGCATTCAGCTCTGATGGGTTGCCACCATATACTGCTAGGTGTCACTGGTGGATTTTGGGAGCAATTAGAATGATTTAGATGATCGATCATTCTAGCTGTTCGAATCAGAAGAGTTCTGATCCATCGAAAGGAGTTTCGATGATGTCTATGATAGAGATCATGACATATCCCATTACCATACAGAACTGAACCTAACTGGGTCACACAAACAAGGGTTTGAATCTGGTGATCATCAATTGAACTGATCTAGTTCAATTGATCTGAATGAGATTCAATTAGGTTCAAGGAAAATCGTGCTAGCACTCGATTGAACCTAACGTTCTTCTTTTACTATCACAAATAAGTTGTCCTGACTGAGCCAAAGGAGTTTGTGCTCAATCAGAGGCCTTCATATGGTCTGACTGGAGGTTGTCCAAGTCAGAATAGGTTGTCTTATTTGTAAGACATTACCTGCCATTTTTGGTCACCTGCCATTTCTTGTTCTTTGACTTTGGTCAAAAGTCTACCTTTGACTGGTCAAACGTTGACCATTCACCCTTTGACTTTTGACCACATGTCATGCACCTATTGGAGAGCTGGTGGGGGCCTGTCCCCCTGCCAGAACCTGGCAAGGAGAAGGGCGCACGCCAAGGGTGGCGTGAGCCCAAGTAGGAGGCGCCTAGGAGTCCTTGTTGGACAAGGACTCCACCTCCCTTTTGGATTCCAATCAGAGTTCTACTAAGAATCCAGTTTGACTGGTCTTAGGCGCCCTCTAAGGAGGAATCCAGGGGTCTCTATTCCAACCAATCAGATTTAGATCTGATTTCACAAAGGGTTGTGATTGGTTGAGAGGAAGAGGAGTTGGATCACAAGAGGTCTATAAATAAGACCCTGCGCCCAACCCTAATTCCAATGCTATTAGACACGCCCCAAGGCTGCCTCTCCCCTCCTTCTCCATGCCATAGTCTCTTCTCCCCTTGCTCTCCACGTCCAAAAGTGTTTTGGATTTAGGTTGGTGCGATTCAGATCAAGGAAAGGCGATCAAAAGCAAGAAGGCTGCGCTGCTGCAAAAGGACGACTGCAGATCTTCAAAAGAGTTTTGAAGATCCTCCAGATCAGATCCAGATCTGATTTTTGGAGGTGTGATAGAGAAGAAGAGGATCTCCAGATCCAACCCGAGTGGATACCGGTAGAGGCCAGGCGCTTGCGTGGCTAGATCCAGAACCTTCCGCTGCAATCAGGATCATCTACAGGGTAATAGGATTACCCAAATCAGGTAAATTAAATTTGATTTAATTTATCTTGTTTTATTTTATTTATTAAAATAATAAGAATTAGATCTAAAACATATCAAGATCTGATTGAGATCAAGAGAAAATTTTTGAAATATATCTCTTGATCTAATCAGATCTGGACGAACCTGGACCGGGAAATCAGGATTTCCCTTCAACTGGTATCAGAGCCATGGTTCTAAATTGTTTAGATCTAATTTTAATTTTATTTTAATTAGAAAATAAAGTGATTTCAGATGTCACATGAGATGTGATCAGATCTGAAATCAGAAAAATTAAAATTAAATGATTTGGATCTAAGAACATGAAGATATGCATGACTAGTTCTAGAATAGAATAGTTCTATAGAATAGTTTTGCATGTCTTTGATTTAATCTGATTAAATCATATTTTAGATCTTCTTATTTACTATTTTCTGATATTATAAGTGTTATAATAACATCTGATAAACAGCAAATAAAAATTATTTAATTTTAAATATCATATGAGATATGATTAGATGCATGTCTAGACTAAGTTGTAGAATAGTTCTACATAATTGTCTAGATTAGAATTTATTTTGATTAGATCAATTTAAATCTAATTTTTTAGATTATTATGTGATAATTTAGATCTGAAAATATGCATGATTTGATACATGAGATGTATGCAAAATATGCCTTGATTAGATCTAAATTTGTATATGAGATATATGATATAGATCTATAACTGTTTTGTAGATTTACATGTTCCTGATTAAGGCGTTCCTCTTGGCCGTCCGGTCATAAGAACGAAGAAGGGTTTAAAGGCCCTCTCTTCCCATTCGATGGGGTGTTCTTATGACGTGTAGGGGTGCTGCGTGTTCGTCCTTAATCAGAAACCCAAAACTTACTTTCTGCAAAACCCTAGATCCTGAAACCCTAGGATTTATTGTGCATATTTTGTTTATGAACCCAACTTAATTAAGAATTAAGTTTATGGAATATTAATTAGGTCTAAAATTGAGAATTTCAGATCTAAGACATATTCATAATACTGGGTTCGGGCTTGGGTAGCTCAATTAGGTCTAAGCGGTTGATCAAACCGAATCAAGAGTTGGTTAGATGGGATCAACAATGCTTAAATTGACCAGCCTAATAGGATTAAGTCTGGGTCAAGATCGAGTCACGATCAAGCAAGACCTAATTAGGCTCAGAGGTTAGAGTCTGGATTGTAGGCTAACCCAATTGGTTCTGACTCAACAATTTGGTGTCTAAGGTAAGTTTGGCACAGACGACCGACTGGTTTTTAATTGGAAGCTACTCGACCTGAATGCGTTCTTGTGCGAGTTAACGGCATATTCCTTCCACCGGTCTCACTTACCTGGCCATATCTGTTGACACAGTTCTGATCTGAGGTGGTCAATAATCCGAGCTGACCCATGCCACTAGGTTAGTCATAATTGTTATGACTAAGCCAAGTCTAGTTTAATGAGACCTGAATCAATTCTCCCTAAGAAAAGATTAAGTCCGAGGTCTTCCACCATTGTAGACGTGCGGGCCCTTCCCGGGGTTGATTGTTCTCGGCTGGATACAGTGGCTCAGTTGCACCGGGAAGATGCAACCATGTCTATTAGGCATTGGATGCTATGGGCTGGAGGATGAGTTGGGCTCAATATTTCCGGATACGGTGAGAGACCCAATTAGGAACCCAGTCTATGCAAATGGTGGGTCTGACTTAACTAAGGAGTGGATCAATATTCCGGATACGGTGAGATTCATGAATTAGAGACCAAGTTTGGGTGCACCATGATTAGAGAATCATTGAACAAGAGTTGTTCACTCATTGGCTAACCCATCACCAATAACTGTTAGGTGAGGTGATGAGTCAGTTGGTGAGACCGCACCACCCACTAGAAATCATTAATCGTGGAGATTTTTCGCATCTCTACAGAGGGAGTGTAGGGATCCGAGAAAATAGTGGGAGCTAATTTGTTTAAAAATAAAATCCCTAAACAAATTGGTCAAGTCAAAATTACAGTATCTAACTAGAATCTTTGACTCTCTACAGGAAAATGTCTGCGTCCAACCCACTGGCACGTATCCTAGACACACATAGACTGACTGGACCCAATTATAAAGATTGGCTCAGGAACTACAAAATTATTTTGGGTTCAGAGAAGTTAACACATGTTTTGGACCAGGACCCTCCCACCTTACCAGCTCGTCCATCCACTGAACAGAGAGCGTCTCTGGAAAAATGGATTGACGAAGATAATAAGGCCAGATACTACATGTTGGGCTCGATGTCTGATGAGCTCCAGCGCCAACATGAAGATATCGGGACTGCTCGCCAAATGTTGGCTCACCTGCAGGAGATGTTTGGTGAACAGAGTCGCGCAGCCAAATATCAAGTCACGAAATGACTTTTTAAGGCTAAGATGCGTGATGGGCAGTCAGTCCAAGATCACTGTCTGACAATGATCAAGGACATGGAAGAGCTTGAGAAGCTCGGTGTGAAGTTGGACTTGGATCTGCAGAACGATATTATTCTGCAATCCTTGACTGATGCATATGGGCAATTCATCATGAATTACCACATGCATAAACTTCAAAATTCCTTGGCCGAAGTTAATGAATATGCTGGTTACCGCTGAGCTTTCTATGAAAGGTTCTAAAGGCTCAGTTCTTGCTATGGAATGGACTTCTTCCAAAAGAAAGTCTTATGGAAAGAAAAAGAAGTCTGTGAAAAAGCAAAAGGTGGAAGGATCAAAGAAGAAGAAGGCAGAACCGAAGAAGAAGGCCGATGGCAAAGGAAAAGTGTTTCCATTGCAACAGCGACGGCCATTGGAAGCGGAACTGCCCTACTTACCTGGCCACCCTGAAGAACAAGAAGGAAGGTCCTTCTGGAGGTATGCTCGTTATTGAGTCTAACCTTACGGTTTCTTCTGCATCCAGTTGGGTGCTTGACTCTGGTTCTAGTGCTCATCTGTGCACTTCCTATGCAGGGTCTTGAGGATAGCAGGAGGCTGAGGGATGGAGACATGATCCTACGCATCGGTAATGGAGCAAGAGTTGCTGCAGTAGCCGTGGGAACATACCCTCTTGCGATTACCATCTGGTTTAGACTTAGTTTTAAAAGACTGTTATTATGTGCCTGCAGCTAGCAGGAATTTGATTTCTGTTTCATGCTTAGCACAAGAAGGATTATGTGATCACCTTCTTTAAGGACCATTGTAACATTCTTTATGAAAGAAATAAAATTGCAAATGGTTTCCTTATTAATGGTCTTTATCAGCTACATATTGATGTACCTGTTTCTAACTATCGAGCAAAACGTGAATGCCAAACGACCTAGGGATAGTCCAAACGACAGATATCTATGGCACCTGAGATTAGGTCATATAGCAGAAGATAGGATTAACAAATTGGAGAAAAATGGGCTATTGAGTCCATTGACTTTTGAGTCATATCCAACTTGTGAATCTTGTCTTCAAGGCAAAATGACTAAACTCCCTTTTGTTGGACATGGGGAGAGGGCCACAGATCTCCTTGCCCTAGTACATACTGATGTGTGCGGCCCATTTCGATGTGCCGGCTAGAGGCAATTTTGTCTACTTCATTACCTTTACCGATGATCTGTCTAGGTATGGGTATGTGTATCTTATGAGACACAAGTCTGAAGCTTTTGAAAAGTTCAAAGAATTCAGACATGAAGTAGAAAAACAAACTGGAAAACCCATTAAGGTTCTTCGATCAGATCGAGGAGGTGAATACCTTAGCCGGGAATTCCTAGACTATCTTAAGGAAAATGGCATAGTCTCTCAATGGACTCCACCAGGAACACCTCAACTCAACGGGGTTTCAGAATGGAGAAATCGGACTCTATTGGATATGGTTCGATCCATGATGAGCTTCACAGACCTCCCTGATTTTCTTTGGGGACATTCATTATTAACTTCAATCTATTTACTGAATAGGGTTCCCTCTAAAACCGTTCCTACCACACCGTATGAGATATGGCACGGTAAGAAACCAAGTCTGAGTCATCTCAGAATTTGGGGTTGTCCGGCTCATGTCAAAAGACAACAAGCGGACAAGTTAGAGTTTAGGTCCTTTAGAGCTCGATTCATAGGATATCCTAAAGAGTCATTAGGATACTATTTCTACATTCCAGAAGACCACAATGTGATTGTGAGTCGACATGCCATATTTCTTGAAAAATAGTTTATTCAAGATAGCGGCATTGGAAAGCAGATTAAGCTTGATGAGAAAGTCTCACAAGCAGAACGAGCTAAGGACCAAGTGGAACCAAATCAGGTTGAGCCAATAAGAACACTACCTCCTCCACCTCGTAGATCGGAAAGAGTTTCCCGTCCCCCTGAAAGATACTTAGGTATTATTTCAGAGGACGTAGAGGAAATGTTCCTCATAGGTAATGGTGCTCATGGTGATGATCCCAAAACCTACAACGAGGCGATATCAGATATCGACTCCGAGAAATGGCTTGAGGCAATGAAGTCAGAAATTGACTCGATGCACTCAAACCAAGTCTGGACCTTGGTAGATCCACCAGAAGGTATAGTACCTATTGGGTGTAAATGGATCTTCAAGAGAAAGATTGGTGCAGATGGGAATGTGGAGACATTCAAGGCTAGACTGGTGGCAAAAGGTTATAGTCAACGCGAAGGCATTGACTATCAGGATACCTTTTCCCCGGTAGCTATGCTAAAATCCATCCGCACATTGCTTGCTGTTGCAGCCTATTTCGATTATGAAATATGGCAAATGGACGTGAAAACGGCATTCCTTAAATGGATATCTTGAGGAAGATATCTATATGGAACAGCCGCTAGGTTTCACATCCAGTGATACTGATCACAAGGTTTGCAAGCTGCAAAGGTCCATATATGGACTTAAGCAAGCATCTCGGAGCTGGAACACTCATTTCAATGATGTGATCAAAAAGTTTGGTTTCATCAAAAATGAAGAGGAACCATGTGTTTTCAAAAGGGTCAGTGGGAGCGCTGTTGTCTTCCTCGTATTGTACGTGGATGACATCCTCCTTATTGGGAATGATATTCCCATGTTGACATCAGTCAAGATGTGGTTGTCCAAGGAATTCTCCATGAAAGACCTAGGTGAAGCATCCTTTATTCTAGGAATTAAGGTCTATAGGGATAGACCGAATAGGATGCTAGGACTTTCACAGAAGATGTACATAGAGGAAAGTACTAAAGAGGTTTAGTATGGAAAACTCTAAGAGGGGATTAATACCCTTCAGACATGGTATTCATCTTTCCAAGAAGATGTGCCCCAGCACACCTGAGGAAATAGAACGCATGAGCAAGATCCCTTATGCTTCTGCAATAGGGAGCCTCATGTATGCCATGCTATGTACACGACCTGATATAGCCCATGCTGTGAGTGTCACAAGCAGATATCAGTCAAATCCAGGTGAAGAACACTGGACTTCTGTGAAATGTATCCTTAAGTACTTGAGAAGAACTAAGGATATGATGTTGGTCTTTGGTAATGGAGAACTCCAAGTTCAGGGATACACAGACTCGGACTTCATGTCCGATATAGATGATCGAAAGTCGACATCTGGAAGTCTGTTTGTGTGCAATGGTGGAGCTGTCAGCTGGAAGAGTTCCAAGCAAACTGTGATAGCAGATTCCACCATGGAAGCAGAATATATAGCTGCATCAGAGGCTGCAAAGGAAGCATTCTGGTACAAGAAGTTTGCTGCAGAAATTGGAGTAATGCCATCAGATGCCATTCCTCTTTACTGCGACAACAATGGCGCCATAGCCCTTGCTAAGGAGCCGAGGTCTCACCAGAAGTCCAAGCACATTGAGCGGCGATATCATCTCATCCGCGATTACCTTGAGAAAGGTTACGTTGAGGTCAAGAGAGTCAACTCCGCAGATAATGTGGCAGACCCACTTACAAAGCCGTTGGGCCAGCAGAAGATCGAAGCCCACCTTGAGAAGATGGGACTTAGACTTGTAGCCAATTGGCTTTAGGACAAGTGGGAGATTGTTAGATATATGTGCCCTAGAAGCCAGAATTGGCTGACACTTGTAATACACTTCTAGGGGCAAAATTATAATTTTGACTATAATTAATGAAATGGGTTATTTTCTATCACACATGTGTATTTAGTGTCTGTGATACATCCTTTGAGTTAATGGTAATGATAATTCATATTTTCAAGAGTTGAAAATTTAAGACATGAATAATCATTATTAACTCATAAACAGCTCCCGACCATAGGATCATCACGAGGATGGTGATTGATCCGGAAGGTTGGTGTACGATCGCTTCTCTTTAGTAGATGAGTCTTGAGTCTACGGTGTGGAGACACCGGAGCGAGAGTACAGGTACTCGTTAGAGAACGAGGGCACTGAGCGTGACCACCTCGAGTAGTCATTAGGAAGTCTACCTTCTCGTCAATGACTGACTCGATGCTGCAGTAGTGTGTCTGGTTCTTTGACCTGAGATGCATCGGCAGTTCACCTTGAGGGTGTTATAGTTTGACTACACCATTACTCGGTCTCCTAGCCATATGGAACCCTGAGGTGTATGTTGGCTATAGCATGTTCATTGTAGGAACTGGATTGCATCAAGATGGGATCTATCTACCTCGGTGGTAGAGGAGCAGCCCTATGATGATCATGAGAATCAAGTCCAGAAATCCATGGCCATGGTAGAGTGAAATAATAGAAAGAGTTTCTATTTAGATTTTCACATTGGACTCGAATCGAATGATTACATCATATGACAGAGACTAGGGTTTGACGAGTTCACCTTAACCCTAATCTGATCGGGGCTCAAGATAGAAGAACTTGAATCACACAGGTAGCTGCACCAAGAGGTTCGCATTCAGCTCTGATGGGTTGCCACCATATACTGCTAGGTGTCACTGGTGGATTTTGGGAGCAATTAGAATGATTTAGATGATCGATCATTCTAGCTGTTCGAATCAGAAGAGTTCTGATCCATCGAAAGGAGTTTCGATGATGTCTATGATAGAGATCATGACATATCCCATTACCATACAGAACTGAACCTAACTGGGTCACACAAACAAGGGTTTGAATCTGGTGATCATCAATTGAACTGATCTAGTTCAATTGATCTGAATGAGATTCAATTAGGTTCAAGGAAATCGTGCTAGCACTCGATTGAACCTAACGTTCTTCTTTTACTATCACAAATAAGTTGTCCTGACTGAGCCAAAGGAGTTTGTGCTCAATCAGAGGCCTTCATATGGTCTGACTGGAGGTTGTCCAAGTCAGAATAGGTTGTCTTATTTGTAAGACATTACCTGCCATTTTTGGTCACCTGCCATTTCTTGTTCTTTGACTTTGGTCAAAAGTCTACCTTTGACTGGTCAAACATTGACCATTGACCTTTGACTTTTGACCACATGTCATGCACCTATTGGAGAGCTGGTGGGGGCC
The DNA here is from genome assembly GCA_006176705.1 of Cocos nucifera. Lineage (NCBI taxonomy): Eukaryota > Viridiplantae > Streptophyta > Magnoliopsida > Arecales > Arecaceae > Cocos > Cocos nucifera. The sequence goes on from QRFJ01007469.1 coordinate 22,685, forward strand.
TGTCCCCCTGCCAGAACCTGGCAAGGAGAAGGGCGCACGCCAAGGGTGGCGTGAGCCCAAGTAGGAGGCGCCTAGGAGTCCTTGTTGGATAAGGACTCCACCTCCCTTTTGGATTCCAATCAGAGTTCTACTAAGAATCCAGTTTGACTGGTCTTAGGCGCCCTCTAAGGAGGAATCCAGGGGTCTCTATTCCAACCAATCAGATTTAGATCTGATTTCACAAAGGGTTGTGATTGGTTGAGAGGAAGAGGAGTTGGATCACAAGAGGTCTATAAATAAGACCCTGCGCCCAACCCTAATTCCAATGCTATTAGACACGCCCCAAGGCTGCCTCTCCCCTCCTTCTCCATGCCATAGTCTCTTCTCCCCTTGCTCTCCACGTCCAAAAGTGTTTTGGATTTAGGTTGGTGCGATTCAGATCAAGGAAAGGCGATCAAAAGCAAGAAGGCTGCGCTGCTGCAAAAGGACGACTGCAGATCTTCAAAAGAGTTTTGAAGATCCTCCAGATCAAATCCAGATCTGATTTTTGGAGGTGTGATAGAGAAGAAGAGGTTCTCCAGATCCAACCCGAGTGGATACCGGTAGAGGCCAGGCGCTTGCATGGCTAAGATCCAGAACCTTCCGCTGCAATCAGGATCATCTACAGGGTAATAGGATTACCCAAATCAGGTAAATTGAATTTGATTTAATTTATCTTGTTTTATTTTATTTATTAAAATAATAAGAATCAGATCTGAAACATATCAAGATCTGATTGAGATCAAGAGAAAATTTTTGAAATATATCTCTTGATCTAATCAGATCTGGACGAACCTGGACCGGGAAATCAGGATTTCCCTTCACTATATGCCCTAAATCTTTTTTCCAATATTTTGTATCACCTCTCCTTCATGCAACAACTCCCCACCTCAATCTAGAGAAAACCATGAAGAAAATAAAAAAATTTAGGATAAAACCTGGTGCAACAGATCCTGCATGTAGAAACTCTAGGTATCTTCCTTTCTTCCATGCAACATCCCTCTGATACCAATTATAGAAAAATACGACCCTCTCTCGGACTGGCATAGCCACTAGTAATTAGCCAGCAATAAGGAATGAACTCCTAGAATCAAAAAAAAGAGAGTACAAGAGTTTTTTGAAAGAAAAGAGCTTTTATTTCAATGTATTCAGCATTATTATAATTCTTGATCTATTTTCAGTATAAATATTTTATAATTAGGTCAAATCCCAAGCTCATAGAAAAACTCTCCAAATCCAAATAATCCACGTACATAAAATTGATCCCACGATATTGAGCCGACCTAGTTTCAGACTGAGCCAGCTAACCTGAGACTAGGTTGGCTCAGTCTGAGACTAAGTTGACTCAGTGGTGTACCATGCCAGCAGTCCTAAAAATATAGCTTTCTATCTAGATTTTCTCTGAGACATAGTCGATCCAATCCTGGACTGAGTTGACCTAGCTTCCAACTTAGCTGATCCAGTCTTAGGGTAAGCTAACTATGTTTCTGCAACTTGCTTACCCAGGCTGATTTCTTTGCTGGCATGCTCCCATCTTTCCATGATCTTTCTTCTCATATTTTCAAGACTTGAAAGTGCCACACCTGAGCTCACAATAGGTTGCACCTATATTTTTTAGTCCAAATGGCATGATCCTATAATAATAAAGATCACGATCAATAATAAAAGTAGTTTTTTCCTTATCTTTAAGTACCATCTGTATTTGATTATCGCTAGAGAAGGCATCCATGAAGGTGAGGAGCTCATGGCCTAAGGTTGCATCCATCAATTGATCAATTCTAGATAGAGGATAGCTATCTTTTGGAATTCAAATCAATAAAATCTATGCACATCCTCCACTTGCCATTGGTCTTTTTGACAAGAACTACATTAGCAATCCAATCTGGGTAGCATACCTCTCTGATAAACTTGGCTTTAAGGAGTTTGTCTACCTCATCCATGATCGCCTTCTATTACTCTAGCACAAAGCTTCACTTCTTTTGCTTCCTAGGTCAATGCTTGGGATCCATACTCAGGCGGTGTTTTTTTACTTTCATATCTATTCCAGGCATATTCATGGGAACCCAAGCAAAAACATCAATGTTCCTTCATAGAAAGGTGACAAGCTATCTTTTAACATTTTCTTCCAAATTTGAGCCAATCTAAACTATGTGGTTCTCATTCCCATCATTCAAGAAAACTATAATAAGGTTGTCAATTGGTTCTCCTCGCTCTTTAGTCAAATTATCACGAACATCAAGCCCATCCACTAGATAAAGCTCGGACTACTTTCCTCCTTGCAAAGCAATTGTATAACAATGTCATGCTTGGGCTTGATCTCCTTTGACTTCTCCTCCATATTCTATTAAAAACTTTATTTTCAAGTAGTATATCGATACCATAGCTCGGAGTGCATTCAATCCGAAACATCCAAGAATAGCATTATAGGTAGAAGGAGCCTTCACCACCAAAAAATTGATCTAAGCTTTGGATTGCTTTGGGTACCGGCCTGCCATAACTGATAGAGTGATTATTCCTTCAATCGGTATAATGTCACTAGTGAACCCCACCAATGGAGAGCTTAGCAGCCCCAAACAACTATCAGGTATAGATATTTTTGAAAAAGCATCATAAAATAAGACATCAGCTAAACTTTCATTATCTACCAAGATACGACGTACATCATAATTTATAATATTTAAAGATATTACAACCACATCATCATGTAGAAATTAAATTTCTTATGCATCTTCCTCGATGAAAGTAATGGGTTCTTCAGTTCACTAGTTCTACCAATCTGTTGACTTCTTCTTGCCGATGTCCACTAGTTATTGTACTGATGATTCCAAGTGGAGGGTTGCTTGTCTTACAGCATCAAATAAAAATAAAATCTAATTTTAATATTTAGAATAGTGGTGAGTCGGATGTCGATTTTTTTGAAGATTGAAGGCTAAGTTATATTCAATTTTAATTAAAAATAAAATTTTTAATTTAGTTTTAAAATAAAAATTTAAATAAGTAGACTAAAGAGAGCAAATTAAGAGTTTAGCAAATAAAAATAAAAAAAAGTAATTACTTGATTAATTAGAATTTTTAAATTAATTAAAAATATTCTAGAATTTTGAATCCATCTTCAGCATGGTTGTGATAATTCTTTTTAATATAAAAATTTATTACTTTTTAAAATTTAATAATAATTATAATTTATTTTTTTAGAGCATGAATTATATCTCTTGATAATGATCCATCTTTATGAAACCATAAATTATTAAATACTTTAATTCTTAAAAATTAAGAATATGACTTTTAATCATTTTATTCTAAAATAAATTATTAAATTAAGTATGAACTATATCTATCGATCACAATCCATCCCAATAAATATAATTTATTTAGATCTTTAATCAATAAATAGCATGTCAAGTAATCAGAATCTTATACATAAAAAGATGGATTTTATTAAAAACTGAGCAAAAGAATATGTTTGCATAAAAAATAATTACAAAAAATTAAAAAAAAAATTATAATCTATGTTAGAAGATTTCATCTACTCTTTTAGAATTTAGCTCCTTAGGTGCATGGTTGATGATCTGCTCACTCCTGGCATCTTCAGAGCTCCTTTGATTGAAGGTTGGAAGAAGAAAGAAGGAAGAAAGGAGGAGGGAAAGAGAGAAAGAGAGAAAGAGAGAAGAAGTAGCTTTATTTTCTCTATTTTTTGGCATAGAAGACTTGTTCTCAGGCTGTAGGTGTAAGGGTATTTAAATAGAGGAAGAAATAGGGTTTTCAAAGTTATTTTTGGAGTCAAAAACTGAGCCTAGATCGAATTCAAACATCCTAAAGCTTCCTGGCCATTAATCTATGATCAAACGGTCCAAAACCAACTCAAAAGCCACCAAAATTAGCTGCTAAACCCCTGATCAATCCTCTGGATTAATTTGTAGCTATTGGATCATCGCCAACTTGATTTTTAGCCATCGGATGGCGCCAAATCACTGCTAGAGTCCTTAATCAGGTCGGAATGAATATCTACCATTGGATCTGATCTGGGTGCACTGAGAACCATCGAATGGTGCTTCACTGTAGTCGTAAACCATCATGGATCGGGCGCGATGAAGAACCTTACCAATCAAAAATTGGTGCACCACCTAAAATCTCAAAAATGACCCTGAACGCCATGATTGCTTTTCTATGGACCCTTTAACGGTTCAGGTCCACCATGTATCGCATGCTGATTAGTTGCACTTATTGAGCTGGGTGGTCCGCACCTAGTTTTGTGGACCTATCAATCAATCCACCATGCATCGGCCAGTCTAATAAGCTAGTTTGGGCCAATTTTCTAGGCTAATTTTTGCTGGATCGATCGGTTCAGCCAGTCGGTCTATTTTTTTTCTTTTTTTTCTTTTTAAAATTTTGGGCTTCATATCTTTTTCGTGTTAGCTCCGATTTGGGTGAAATTTATTTTGTTAGAACCCATAAATCGAGCTTTTCATATTGGTAGGCATTCTTTCTTATGGAACACTAATAAAAGTATTAATTTATTTTAAATAAATATTAATTAATATTTATTTTAATGCTATTATTTAGTAATTTATGATGATTATCACATCCTCCAACTTGAGTTTTACTCATCCTTGAGTAAAAAAAGAAAAATTAGAAGTATATACCAATTTGATAAGATGTAAAAGTTTCTTCAAATCATCCTAAAGTTAGTTGATATCTGCTTAGAGATTTAAGAAATACGTCATTGGATTATTAATTCTATCCCAAATAGTGGTTAAGTAAATAACATAAAATTTTAGAGCTTTTTTTTAACCAATTCTCCATCTTTATTCTTTAAATCCTCTATGGACTAAAGTTTTTTTTTTAATATAGCTAGTGCAATATTTTAACCTCTTAAGCTTTCTATCTGATCCTTGTAGCAAGCTTTGGATCAATGACTTCCAAACTAATTGTCTTTAGGACATTAGGTGTAGAACATCCCTCAAGCTTACTGACTGGAGTTAAATAGACTATAGGTTAAAACTAACTGTATCACAAGCTTTTTCACATTGTCCATTTTTTAATGTGAATAACATTGCTTACTTACGCAATGGGATCTAGTTACTTGGTGGGAGATCAATGTTTAGAACTTGCTTTTTATTTTTTTAATTTTTTTGTTTTTTCACTCATACCCATATAAAGTATATTTTTTATTGAATATAGACTGGAAGAAAGTTTTAGAATCTCTCAAAAATTTATCTATTCTAAACTGGATGATTTATTAAATTTTTCTAATAATTTGGTCCTTGGTATTTTGAAAATTCTCCAGACTATTAATCAATCATTGATTAAAATATCAAAAAAACTTTAAATCGGAATGAAACCAAGTATATAAGACTAATTATTACCATATTCGAGGACTTAAAACTTTTATTTATCCTCCCCCTCCTCCCAACTTAATTTTCATTATCCTTAATGGAGGAAAGAAGAGAGTGTGATAAATGATAAGAAAATAATAAGAAAAGAGTTTACCTAGTTTAGTATGTTCTTGGCTCGGTCTAAGGTTTATTTATTCTTCATCCAGCATGGATTTGTAGTTCTTCCTCTAATTTAATCCTAAAAGAAAGATAAAATAAAAATAAAAAGAAAATATTAAATATAAGAACCTGGGTTGCCTCCCAGTAAATGCTAAGTTTAAAGTCTTCAGCCAGACTTGTCCAAAAATTAATCTGAGTAAATTGGTTCGTAAAGAACCATAGCTTCTTCATTAGATTCAATGGGTAGTTCTAAGAATGGTTTAAGTCATTATTCATTAACTTTAAAAGTGACACCATTACTTGGATTTTTAATTTCTATGGCATCATGTGAGAAGACTTCCTTAACAATATACGGTCCAGTCTATCAAGATCTTAATTTATCTAAAAATAGGTGTAGCCTAGAATTATATAGAAGAACTTTTTGTCCAAGTATAAAAGATTTTCTATTAATTACTTGATCATGAAAAACTTTAGTTCTTTCTTTATAAATTTTGGCATTTTCATAGGCTTCATTCCTAATTTCCTCAAGTTCATTGATTTGTAATTTTCTCAGATCACTGTTGCATCCAAATTCATATTCAATTGTTTAATGGCCCCACATTGTCCTATATTCCAGTTCGACCAGCAAGTGACACGCTTTACCAAATACAAACCTATATGGAGACATTCCTAAGTTGGTCTTGAGAGCTATGCAATATGCCCAGAGTGCATCTATTAGTTTTAAAGATCAATCTTTTCTATTTGTACTTACTGTCTTCTCTAAAATCAACTTGATTTGGCGATTAGAAATTTCAACTTGCCCACTCATCTGTGGATGATAGGGTGTGGCTAGTTTATGGATAATATTATACTTCTTCATCAGTGATGCAAAGGATCTATTGCAGAAGTATGTTCCGCAATCACTGATAATAGCTCTAGGAGTACCAAATCGAGATAGGATATTTTCTTTAAGAAATTTGATAACAATCCTACTATCATTAGTCTTGCATGGTACTATCTCTACCTACTTAGATACATATATCAACGGCTACTAATATGTATTCATTTCCAAAAGATTTTAGAAATGGTCCTATGAAGTCTATTCCCCATATATCAAATATTTCTCTAATTAAAATTGGATTCATAGGCATCATATTTTTTTTATGATCCAACCTATTTGTTGACACCTAAAACAACTTTTACAATATTCATGGGCATCTCTAAATAGGTTAGGCCAATACAACCTACATTGGAGTACTTTAGTTGTAGTCTTTTTAGCTCCAAAATGACCACCACAAGCTTGGTTATGGGAAAAAGATAAAATGCTTCTAACTTCATTATTAGAGACACATCTTCTTATGATTTGATGAGGACATTATTTGAATAAATATAGATCATCCCAAATAAAATATTTTACTTGAGAGAAAATTTTATTTTTGTCTGAAGTGGTTCAGTGCACAGGAATTTGGCCGGTGGCTAAGAAATTTGCTATATCAGCATACCATGAGTCTGATGTTACTGTTAGCAATTGTTCATCAGGAAAGAACTCATTAACAAGTATGTCCTCAGTTGGTGTGATTGCTAAATGAGATAAATGATCTGCCACTACATTTTCTATTCCTTTCTTATCCTTAATCTCTAGGTCAAATTCTTGCAAAAGTAGAATCCATCTAATTAGGCGTTCCTTAGCATCTTTCTTTGAAAGAAGGTGCCTAGTAGCTGAGTGATCAGTATAGATAATTATATGAGAACCTACTAAATAGAACCTAACTTTATCTAAAGTAAATACCATAGCTAAAAATTTTTTTTCAGTAGTTGAGTAATTGCACTGTGCTTCATTTAAAGTCCTGCTAGCATAATAGATCACTCAAGATAGCTTATCTATCTTTTGACCTAAAACAGCTCCTATGGCATGATCTGATGCATTGCACATGAGCTCAAAAGGTTGAGTCCATATAGGTGGATGAATAATTGGAGCTAAGGTTAATTCCTTCTTTAAACTTTTAAAGAACTCGAGACATTCAGGTATGAAGTCAAATTTGACATCGTTGGCTAATAAGTTACTTAATGGTTAAGCCACTTTGCTGAAATTCTTCACAAATCTTCTATAAAAAGCAGCATGTCCAAGAAAAGAGCAAATTTCTTTTACTAATTTTGGTGGTGGAAGGTTTTTAATTAAATCTACCTTGGCTTTATCCACTTTAATACCTCATTTTGAAATTACATGACTAAGGACTATGCCTTTCTTAACCATAAATTGGCATTTTTTCCAATTTAATACTAGATTCTTCTCCTTACATCTTTCTAAAACTAGTCTGAGATGATGTAAACAGTCAGAGAAGATAGATCTAAAGATGAAAAAATCATCCATAAAAATTTCAAAAAACCTTTCAACCATATCTGAGAAGATACTAATCATGCATCTTTGAAAAGTAGCTGGTGCATTACATAGCCCACAGAGCATGCATCTGTAGGCAAAGGTTCTATATGGACAGGTGAAGGTAGTCTTTTCTTGATCCCCAAGGGCTATAGAAATCTGGTTATGTCCTAAATATCCATCTATGAAGCAATAAAAGTCATGCCTTGCTAGTCTTTCTAACATTTAATCTATTAAGGGCAAAGAAAAATGGTCCTTTCGGGTGGCTATATTTAATTTTCTATAGTCGATGCAAATCCTCATTCAGTTTAAACTCTTGTTGGGATCAATTCATTGTTATCATTCTAGATTATAATAACTCTTAACTTCTTGGGTACCACTCGTACAAGACTTACCCATGAACTATCTATGATGGGATATATTATTCCATTATCAAGGAGTTTTATTATTTCTTTCTTTACAACCTCTTTCATCGTTGGATTTAGTCTCCTTTGGGGATCTCTTTTTGGCTAAGAAACCTCTAATAAATGAATTCTATATTGAACAATCAAGGGACTAATCCTCTTTAAATCAGCCATGGTCTATCCTAATGCTTTTTTATTTTTCTTCAGGATAGTCAATAAGTTTTTCTCTTGTATAGGATCTAGATCTGCTAAAATAATTACTAGCAAGATTTCTGATGGACCTAGGTATGCATATTTCAATTGTTTAGGGAGTATTTTTAATTTTATCTTAGGTGTTTCCTCCACTAATGATCTAGACAATGGTTCAACTGGAGGCTCCCATCTAAGTTCCTTACTGACTGTAGCTAAATCATTGATCTCTTTAAATTCTTCATAGTTCTGATTAGCCCATAGTTCCATATCAGATTTTTCATCACTTAGGTCAATGGGTTCATAAACATTTTGTATCAAGTTAAGTCACTTACTTGATTTGTTTTAGACATGTTAGAAATATTTAGATCTATGGTCGTATTACCAAAAGAGAGTTTCATTAGGCCATTTTGATAGTTGATTTGGGCATTTGTTGTGGCTAGAAATAATTTACCTAGTATAACTAGGATGTGGCCATTTGGATTTATTATAGGTTCAGTTTCTAAAATCACAAAGTTCACTGGATAGATAAAATTACAAATCTTAATTAATACATCATTTACTATTCCACTTGGTACTTTCAAAGATCGATCTATTAATTGTAAAGTCATTCCTGTAGGCTTTAATTGACCCAATTCTAGCTTTTTATAAACTGAATAAGGTAGTATATTGACACTTGCCCCTAAGTCTAATAGAGCCTTGTTAATGAAGATTTTTCGTACAATACAAGAAATAGTGGGAGATCCTGGATCTTTGTATTTCACTAGCATGTGGTTTGACAAGTATGAAGTCATACTAGCTATCAGGAAGGCTCTCTTAGGTACATTGATGATCTTTTTTCTAGTACATAAATCCTTAAGAAATTTAGCATATGATGAAACTTATTGGATCATATCTAATAAAGAAATATATACTTTAACTTGTTTGAAGACCTCTAGAATTTTATCTAGTTGGACTGAGTTTTGGTTGGACTTTAATCTATTAGGAAAGGATGCTACAATCTTAGGTATTGGTCCAACTAATTTTGGTGCTAGCTTTGCTAGTGGATCAGATTCTATTTCTTTAGGTTCTTCAAACTAGCCCTGTTCAGACATTGATTCAGATGGTGGATCATCTATTTCTTCCTCTGATCCTTCAAATGTACCCTCATGGTTATCTATTTATTTTCTAGATCTTAGTGCATGAATAGTATTTAGTTGATTAATCTGGGCTCCTTGTTAAGGATTTTGATTATTTTGGGTTCTAGGGTTAGCCTGAGGTTGACTTGGAAATCTATCCTTTTTTCTTTCACTAAGAGTTGTGGCTAACTGACCTAACTATATTTCTAAATAAACAATGGCTTGGAAGTTTGAAATTACAGCTTGAGAATTCGAATTTATAAGTTGGCTAATAAAATCATTCTATGATTTCATCATGACTTCTAAGTTTTTTTCTAAAGAATTAAGCCTTTGATCAGTTGAATTATTCAATGGTTGATTGGATCTTGAATATGATTGATTGATAGTAGGTCTATTTGAATTTGATCCTTGGGGTCAAGAAAAATTGGATTGTTGATTAAAGTTGCCCGAATTAGTGTTTTGTGACCAAGAAAAGCTTGAATGGTTTCTCCACCCTGGATTGCAGGTTGATGCATATGGATCATTGGTAGGTCCTGGTTCATCAAGAAGGAACATTCCTCTATGACAAGGTCTGGTGCATTGTAGCTATCGCACATGGGTGTAGACACTTGATTTACATTGGCTAGTCTCTACAATTCTAAGGCCTCTAATCTTCATTGTAAAGCAGCTATTTTGACTTCTGTAGCTAGGGTTATTGGGACTTGGTGTATACCACCTCTTGCTAGCATAGGTTTTCTAGTTGCTTCCCACTGTAGACTCTTTTTTGCTAGATCTTCTAAAAATTGATAGGCCTCATTAGCTTTTTCATACATGAATTGGCCCTGACACATTCTCTAGCATCGTTCTTGAATTTGGCTCTAGACCTTCATAAATTATTTGACACAACCTCTAAATTTTTATTTCATGGTGCGAGCATTGACTCAAGAGATTCTTAAATTGATCTAAACACTTCCAAAAAGACACTCCTCCTAATTAGTAAAATTGATTAATTTCATTTCTCAACTTGGTTGTTTTGTGATGTGGGAAGAACTTCCTCAAGCATACTACATCCCATATTGTGATCTAGTAGTTGGGTAGACTATATAGCCATTTTTTTATATTTTTTAGGATAAAATTAATTAGTCTAAGTTTAATAGCATCTTCAAAGAGTTGGCGTGTTCTCATGGTATCACATACTTTCTTAAATTTTTTTATAAAAATATATGCATCCTCAATCTCCATGAATTTAGGGAGCATATTGATAATTTGAGGTTTAATTTCGAAATTGGTTGCATTGGTCTGGGGTAATCAAATACAAGATGGTTGGGCTAACCCCATAGGATAGCAAAGGTCCATTAGGATCTGAGGTTCTTGATCTACCTCACTCATTGTGGACTCAACAACTTCTCGGATTAGGATAGGATTTGGATCTATTCTTACTAACTGACCAAATTTTTTTTCCAAGTTGTTATTTTGTAATTTAATTTTTTATTTATTTTTTTTATTTTTTATTATTATATTTTTTTATGTTTTTAAAATAATGAGAGAAAAGAAAGAAGAGGGTTCTAAAGATGAGTCCTAGGAAGTCCTAAATCTAGAGATGAAAGAGAGAAGAGTGCTTTAATTAGGTTTGAATTTGGTGTTAATTGCAATCAAGTTAAGCAATCATGGACTGTCTATCCTAGGACTAACCTAGATCTAGACAACTCCTAACTATTCCAAGATCACCTTTGAGCACTCTAAGTTCAAAATTGGCTAACTGATTTGGCCAGGTAAGTATAAGATATGGAAGGTGAAGGAAAAAACTTATTTTTCGGATCAGGTTCATTCAGATCTGATTGGATCAGGAGGGATATTTCAAAAATTTTTTCTCTAAGATCTTAATCAGATCTGAGACTCCTCAAATCTAATCTTATTGATCTGATAATAAAATAAAATAGAGATAAAAATAAAATCTAATTTAATTATATCTTTATTTTGGATAATCCAATTACCCTGTAATGATTCTGATGCTTGCCTGAGGTTCTGGATGTAGCCACACAAATGCCTGGCCTCTACTGGTATCCACTCGAGCAGGATCTGAAGATCTTCTCCTTCTCAATCAATCCTCCAAAAATCAGATCTAGATCTGATCTTGAAGGTCTTCAAAATGACTTTTGAAGAACAGCCATTGTCTCTTGCAGCAGTGCTGCCTTCTTCCTTTCCTAGCACTTTTCATTTGCTTGGATCACACTTTCTTCATGCCCAAAGTCCCTTGGGTGTGGAGAGGAGAGAGAGGATCAGAGGGTGGTGTGGAGAAGGAGGGGCAGGGGCTATGTGATGTGGGCTGAAGGCAGAATCCTTGAATTCTAGGTGCAGACAGGGTTTATATAGACCCTGCTGTGCCATGAAGTGCCACATCATCCTGGCCAATCACGGCCCTTTGTGCAATCAGATCTAAATCTGATTAGTAGAATGACATCATCTGATCCAATCAAATTAGAGTCCCTCAAAATACTCCTTAGGTGGCGCCAAGACTGGGTCAAACAAATCTTCTTGGTGCCACCTAATTTAATTTCTTGAAGTAACTGGAGTCCCGTCTGTACAGAACTCCATCTTCTATCCTCATGGAGCGCACGCCTCCCTAGGCATGCACCCCTTTTCTGTCTACTTTTTAGCAGAGGGATAAGTCCCTAGGTTCTCTCCTATGGATGCATGACACATGGGCAGATGTCTAAATATCCAGGGTTAACATTTGACCAATGTCCGAAGACAAGATTTAGTAGGTGACAAAAATGGTAGGTGTTATCTCAAATATATATCATAAATTAAGACAATCCTTTTCTAACCTGGACAAGCTCTAGTCAGACTAAGTAAAGATTTCTGAGTGAGCCCAAACATATTTGGCTCAGTCGAGACAAGCTTTAATGATTGTTAAAGGAGAACATTAGGCTCAATCATGTGCTAGCACGATTTTCTTGAACATAATTGAATCTTATTCAAATCAATTGAACTGGGTTAATCTAATTGATGATATCTAGATCCAAATCCTTGTTTGTATGATGTAGTTAGGTTCAGTTTCGTATGGTAAAGGGATATGTCGTGATCTCTATCATCGACATCATCGAAATACCTTTCAATGGATCAGAATTTTTTTGATTCAGACAACTAGTATGATCGATCATCCAAATCATTCTAATTGCTCCCAAAATTCATCAATGACACCTAGAAGCATATGGTGGCAACCCATCAGAACTAAAAATAAACCTCTCGGTGTAGTTATCTATATGATTAAGTTTTTCTATCTTGAGCTCCGATTGGATTAGGGTTAAGGTGATCTCGTCAAACCCTAATATCCGTCATATGAATTAATCATTCAATTCAAGTCCAATATGAAAACCCTAATAGAAACTCTTTCTATTAGTTTACTCTGCCATGGCCATGGGCTTATGGACTTGATTCTCATGATCATCATAAGGCTGCTTCTCATCTACCGAGGTAGATAGATCCTCTATTGGTGCAATCCAATTCCTACAATGAACATGCTATAGCCAACATACACCTTAGGATTCTGAATGGCTAGGAGATCAAGTATGGTATAGTCAAACTACAACACCCTCAAGATGAACTATCGATGCACCTCAGATCAAAGAACTAGATACACTACTATAGCTTCAAGCCAGTCATCGATGAGAAGGTAGACTTCCTCATGACTGCTCGAGGTGGTCATGCTTAGGACCCTCGTTCTCTTATAAGTACCTATACTCTCACTCCGATGTCTCTACATCATAGACTCAAGACTCATCTATCCAAAAGAAGTGATCGTACACCAACCTTTCAAATTAATCACCATCCTCATGATGATCCTACGATCGGAAGCATTTTATGAGTTAATAATTAAAAATTCATGTCTTAAATTTTCAACTCTTGAAAATATGAACTATCATTACCATCAACTCAATGGATGTATCATAGATACTTTTAAATATATATTATGATAGAAAATAATCTATTTTATTATATATAGTTAAAATTATAATTTTATCCTTAGAAGTGTATTACAAGTGTCATCTAATCTGACTTCTAGAGCACACATATCTAACAAACTCCCACTTGACCTAAAGTCAATTGGCTACAAATCTAAGTCCCATCTTCTTAAGGTGGGCTTCGATCTTCTGCTGGCCCAATGGCTTTGTAAGTGGGTCTGTCATATTGTCTGCGGAGTTGACTCTCTTAACCTCAACGTAACCTTTCTCAAGGTAATCGCGAATGAGGTGGTATCATCACTTGATGTGCCTGGATTTTTGGTGAGACCTAAGCCTTTTAGCAAGGGCTATGGTGCCATTATTATCGCAGTACAGAGAAATGGCATCCGATGGAATCACTTCGATCTCTGCAGTGAACTTTTTATACCAGAATGCCTCCTTCATAGCTTCTGATGCAGTGATGTGCTCTACTTCCATGGTGGAATCTTCTATCACTATCACATAAGTCCAATATTCTTCACCTAGATTCGACTGATATCTACTCATGACACTCACAGCATGGGCTATATCAGGTCGTGTACATAACATGGCATACATGAGGCTCCCTATTACTGAAGCATAAGGGATCTAGCTCATGCGTTCAATCTTCTTAGATGTATTAGGACACATTTTCTTGGAGAGATGAATACCATGTCTGAAGGGTACCAATCTTCTTTTGGAGTTTTTCATGCTAAACCTCTTTAGCACTTCCTCTATGTACATCTTCTGTGAAAGACCTAGCATCTTATTCGGTCTATCTCTATAGACCTTAATTTCTAGAATAAAGGATGCTTCTCCTAGGTCTTTCTTGGAGAATTCTTTAGATAACCATATTTTAACTATGGTCAACATGGAAATATCATTCTCAATAAGGAGGATATCATCCACGTATAGTACAAGGAAGACAATAGCGCCCCACTGATCTTTTTAAAAATACATGGTTCCTCCTCATTCTTGATGAAACTAAATAATTTGATCACATCATTAAAATGAGTATTCCAGCTACGAGATGCTTGCTTAAGTCCATCTGACTATATCCTTTTGCCACTAATCTAGCTTTGAATGTCTCCACATTCCCATATGCACCAATCTTTCTCTTGTAGATCCATTAACATCCAATAGGTATTATTCCTTCTGGTGGATCTACCAAGGTCCAGACTTGGTTTGAGTGCATCGAGTCAATTTCTGACTTCATTGCCTCTAACCATTTCTCAGAGTTGATATCCAATATCATCTCATCATAGATTTTGGGATCATCACCATGAACCCCATTACCTACGAGGAATATTTTTTCTACTTTCTTTAAAATAGTACCTAAGTATCTCTCAAGAGGATAAATAATCATTTTCGATCTATGAGGTAGAGGAGGTAGTGATTGTATTGGCTCAACCTGATTTGGTTTCATAGGGTCCTTAGCTCGTTGCTCTTATGAGATTTTCTCCTCGAGCTTGATCTGCTTTCCAATGCCACCATCTTGAATAAACTATCTTTCAAGAAAGATGGCATGCCAACTCACAATCACATTATGGTCTTCTGGAATGTAGAAATAATATCCTAATGACTCTTTAGGATATCCTATGGATCAAGCTCTAAAGGACCTATAGTCTAACTTATCCACTTATTATCTTTGGACATGAGCTAGACAACTCTAAATTCTGAGATGACTCAGACTTGATTTCTTACCATGCCATATCTCATACGATGTGATAGGAATGATTTTAGAGGAAACCCTGTTCAGTAAATATATAGCAGTTAACAGACTATGTCCTCAAAGAAAATTAGAAAGAACTGTGAAACTCATTATGGATCGAACCATATCTAATAGGGTCTGATTCCTTCATTCTGAAATTTCGTTGAGTTGAGGTATTTCAGGTAGAGTCCATTGAGAGACTATGCCATTTTGCTTGAGATAGTCCAAAAATTTTCGACTATGGTATTCACCTCCTCAATCTGATCGAAGAACCTTAATGAATTTTTTAGTTTGCTTTTCAACTTCATGTCTGAATTTCTTAAACTTTTCAAAGGCTTTAGACTTATGTCTCATAAAATACACATACCCATACCGAGATAAATCATCGGTAAAGGTTACGAAGTAGTCAAAGTTGCCTCTAACCGATACATCAAATGGGCCGCACATATCAGTATGTACTATGGCAAGTAGTTCTGTGATCCTTTTTGCATGTCCTATAAAAGAAAGCTTAGTCATTTTATCATGAAGACATGATTCATAAATTGAATATGACTCAGAAGTCAATGGACTCAATAGTCCAATTTTCTCCAATTTGTTAATCCTATCTTCTGCTATACAACCTAGCCTTAGGTGCCACAGATACCTATCATTTGGATTATCCCTGGATCATTTTGATCTTATGGCATTCATATTTTGCTCGATATTAAAGATAGATACATCAATATATAATTGGTAGAGATCATTAATAAGAAAATCACTTGCAATTTTATTTCTTTCATAAAGAATATTACAATGATCCTTAAGAAAACTAATTGCATAGCCTTCTTGTGCTAAACATAAAACCGAAATCAAATTCCTGCTTGCAGTAAGCACAAAATAATAATCCCTAAGTACTAAATCTAAGCCAGATGGTAGTGGAAGAGAGTAGGTTCCCACGGCCACAGCAGCAACCCTTGCTCCATTTTCGATGCATAGGATCATCTCACCATTCCTCAGCCTCCTGCTATCCTCAAGACCTTGTATGAAAGTGCACAAATGAGCACTAGAACCAGAGTCAAGCATCCAACTGGATGCAGAAGAAATCATAAGGTTAGATTCAACAATGACATACCTCTAGAAGGACCTATCTCCTTCTTATTCTTCAGGGTGGTCAGGTAAGTAGGGCAATTCTGCTTTCAGTGGCCATCAGTATTACAATGGAACTACTTTTTTTTGTCAGTGATTTTCTTCTTCAATTTTGCCTCCTTTTTCTTTCCACCTTCTACCTTTTGCTTTTTCATAGACTTCTTCTTTTCAAAACACTTTTTCGTGAAAGAAATCCATTCCATAGCAAGTACTGAGCCTTTAGAATCTTTCACGAAAAGCTCAATAGTAACCAGCATATTCATAAGCTCGGCCAGAGTATTCTGAAGTTTATGCATATGGTAGTTCATGATGAACTGACCATACGCATCAGTCAAGGATTGTAGAATTATATCATTCTGTAGATCCTGATCAAACTTCACTCTGAGCTTCTCAAACTCTTCCAAGTCCTTAATCATCATCAGACAATGATCTTGATTGACTGCTGATAGGAACGCGATGTTATCTTTAAGACACCATGTTTATCAGTTTAATCCGACTTCTTAAAATAATTAAAAATGCATAGATAGTAGTGAGTCAGGTCAAATCCATAGGAAAGGTAGTATTTTTAGATTTGAAGTTTTTGATTTTCTTAAAAAAAAAAGAAAAAGATTTGGAAATAGAATTTAAAGTTAAAAATTAAAAAAATAAAAATTAAAAGGTACAGAAATTTAAACTTGGTACTAAGATCTACTAGTTAGATCTTAGCATCTACTTACAGAAAAATAAAAAGTAATAATTAAAATATAAAAATTAAATTATAATAAAAATAAAGAGCATGAAATTAAAGAGCATAAAAATAAATATTGCATTAAAAAGTTTATAATTTAAATATATAAAATAAAAAAAAATAAAATAGGCTGATCTCTGATCTTGAATCGGCATTGGTGGAAAAATGGTGTAGAAGCCCAACTCTTCTTCTCGGCATCCATTGCTTTGAAGGAGCCATTAACCCATAGCCTGGCTTCACCCTATACCAAAGCTTCACCTTAATTGAAGATATTGATTTTTGGAGGCCTGGGGTCCTTTTTATAGAGCTAGGAGGGCTGGAGAGTTTTCTTTTAGGCAATGTGGGACTAAGGAGCTCTTTGATCCTCAAAATATGAAAAAATTTAAGTAAAAATTAGACTAAAAAGAGTTCTGGATGAATTCTACTACTCTGGATGAAATTTGGCCATCAATAGAAATCCAATGGACCAAAAATCATCAAAATCAGAGGTGTATCAGCCCAGATCAGATCGGATTAAATTCTGATCGTCTGATTGCACATTGATGGAGGAAATCTGACCATTGATCGTGCGTTGGGAGTTTTGATCACCATTGAAAGTATTCTGGACCGTTGGATCTTCATCAGTTGGTTTTCTGGCCATCAGATCGCATTAGATCGTTGATAGAATTTGAATCAAATCCAAAAATAACCACCACCGTCTGATCTTGACCGTAATCAACTGCAGCCATCCGATCATGCAATTACTATTCCCATGGACCACGTAGACCGACTGCACCACACGTCGTAGCCAATCAGCGCTCCTATCATCGAGTGAAAAGATCAAATTGCCCCATGAGCCATGATAAATTTTTATGGGCCGTTTAAGGGTCTAGGTCTACCACATGTCACGCTATGATTCGTCGATTTCTATTGAGCTAACGGTCCACGTGTGGATCGTGGACTGGTTCGTAGCTTTTGCAGCTGAGTCAGCTTTGACGACTTGACTTGCAAAGCCAGCTGAGCCATTTTCTTTTTTTATTTAATTTTTATTTATTTTATTTTTTTAGAAATTCATATCTTCTTCGTTTTAGCTTCGTTTTGCTTCAAACTTATTTCGTTATGATCAAAAAAATAAGCTCATTCCATTGATAATAAAATTTTATTTTTTATTTTTATTATTTTTTAATTAATAAAAATATGAATTTCTTAAAAATTATATATAAATTGATCATTAATTTTTAAAAATTAATATAAATTAATTAATAAATTAATACTTTTATTGCTGAATTTATGATACTTATCACACCCCCCAACTTAAGCTTTGCTCATCCTCAAGTAAAGAAAGAATTTAGTTTTAAATACCTTTTAACTTTAGAGTTTTGAATTTTGTCTAAGCAGTTTTTAAAATGGCCATTGATATTCAGTAGAGCTTAAATAAGACATATTATTGGGATATTAATACTTATCAATAAAAAAATTAAGTAAAGAACATTAATTTTTTCTAAATTTTTTCTAAATTATCCCACCTTTTATCTCTGATTTGTCTAAACTTTCATATAGGCAAGTGTATTGCTACTTCCATCCTTTATTTATTGATTTTTATTTTTACATTGCCCACTTTTTGATGCGAATATCATTGCTTACTTAGGCAATGGGACCCGGTTACTCGGTGGAAAATTAATATTTTTTTTTTAATGTTATACCACTATTGAGTGTCTTAACCCATTAAGCTTTCTATTTGATCCATGTAGCGAGTCTTGGGCCAATGAGTCCCAAACTAGTTGGCTTTAAGACACTAGGTGTAGAATATCCCTCAGACTTACTAACTCGAATCAAACAGGCTACGAGTTAAGACTAGCTTTATAACGGGCTTCTTTGCCCTTCTCATCTTTTAATGCGAAACTTAATGCTTGCTTAGGCAAAGAGGCCCGATTACTCAGTGAGAAGTACTTAAAAATTATTTTATTAAAATAAAAAAAAAATTTATATGAAGAAACATATAGTTACCCTACATAAGCCCATAAAAAGTAGGCTTTTCTTTAATGCTAGTAGAAATAATTAGAAATACTCTAAGAAAAAAAAATTTATGTTCTGGACTTAATTCTTTATTGAATTTTCTTAATACTTGATTCCTCAATATCTCACAGATTCTCTGATCTATGCATCAATTTTCTTTTAAAAATGCTTAGTTTAATTCGATTCTTAAGCATAATCAGATGTCTAAATACTAAATACTAACTTTTTTGATGACTTAAAAGTTTAAAATTTTTATTTTTCTCCCTTCCCAACTTAATCGATATTATTCTCAATGGAGAAGAAAAAATAAAGGATATAATAAAGAACATGGAAGAATACACCTGACTATATTTTTGGTCCAGCACATGCCTTTAAAAATTTAGGCTCTCCCTCCATCTTATTCAAATTATCCTAAAAAAAAATAAACTAAAAAAATAAATTAGATAAAAACTAAATATTAGGTTGCCTCCCAATAAGCGCTAAGTTTACTGTCTTCAGTCGAACACAATGCAGCTTACTATCCTATGTCAAATATTGGATTGATAAATTTCAATGGTTTTGGATTGCCAATCTCAAAAAGTTGATTTATAATTCCATTATTGATATATTCATTGTTAATTTTAGGGACATAATTTTTGACCCCATTCTCAAACCCATGTTTATTAAGAATTTTTTCTATTTGTTCTTCTAAAATGCTCATAAATTGAGTTTTTATATTAGGAGTTAAGTTTGATTCAATGGGTGCTGGAATGGTGATTAAAGGTGGTTTTAATTTTAGAGGTAAATTAATGTGATCTTGCTTAAACAATTTCATTGATATTTCATTACATGCCTCTTGATTTTTGTAAGAAAAACCGACTTCTAGGGTTGAAGGGAATAGGACATTAGGTTTATAAGTCTCGGGTAAATCATCTATTCTCTTTCTCTCTATTTCTATCTTATTTAAACTAGAACTAGCATCAGTACTAATTTTTGACTCGGGTTCTTCTATGTGGTTAGTCTCAGTACTAACCAATTTTTCTAAATTTTTATTTTGGCTAGCATCAGTACTAGCCTCTTTCACCTGGTCTTGGTATGGGTCCATAAGAATCCTATAGCTTTTAAGTTCAAAAATTACTTTAGTATTCTCAGATTGGGGATTCTTAAGTGAGATATTAAATTGATAACTTGATCTAGGTGGTTGGTGGATATTAGGTGGGTTATTTAAAATTGGTAGATTTGGTAGTTGATCTAGTTCTCTCCTCATGTTAGACTCAACTAATTATCCTATTTGAGCTTCTAGCCTGGCGATTGATTATTGTTAGCTTAGAATTAATTATTGAAGTTGATTGAATTTATCATCGGCTAAATTGGTCTATTGAGGAGGTGGGTATGAGGGCTGATTATAATATGATGGCTGGATAAACTGACTAGACTGAACATTATTATAGACATAGTTTTGGTATTGGGGCCTATTTTGATAGTTTTGGATAGGTAAAATTTGGGTTTGAGCCTAAGTCTGTTGCGATGTCCAAGAAAAATTATGAGAAAAATTATGATGGTTGCTCCAATCTGAATTATATGAATTTGAAAATGGGACATTAATCAATTTGGAGTATCCTTGAGCAGCTTGAACTTGTTCTTGGATAAAATATGAAAACTGTGCAATCATAGGACATTCACTCACATGATGGGTTAGGCTAGCACAGATTGAACAAGTCTCCTGATATTTAAAAGATAATATAAATTATACAGGAGATTGTTGACCGAGGGTTAGAACTTGATCTAATTTCTGAGCAAGAAGGTCAACTTTATCTAATTTTTGGACTATTAAATTTAGATTAACCATTTGATTATTAGGTTTAATGTGAATCAACCATTCAACTAAGTTCAACTAAATCAGAAAAAGCTATTTCCTACTGTGCATGTATTAGTGTAACCCTAATGTATGGTTCAAAAATTTTTAAGAATATTTTAGAATTTTATATATATATAATTATTTTTTTATATTAAAATTAATTTTTTTTTAAATTATTTTTTTTATTAATATTAATTTAATTTAATTTAATTATCATTTTTAATATTTTTTAGTTAGTTTAATTTAATTTTTATTTTATTTTGTTTTATTTTATTTTTAGAGGAGAAAGAAGAAGAAAGAAAGAAGAGTTCTAAAGAACAGGT
Organism: Cocos nucifera; assembly: GCA_006176705.1. Taxonomy (NCBI): domain Eukaryota; kingdom Viridiplantae; phylum Streptophyta; class Magnoliopsida; order Arecales; family Arecaceae; genus Cocos; species Cocos nucifera. The sequence continues at coordinate 43,945 of QRFJ01007469.1, forward strand.
CTTAAGGAGTCTAGAACTAAGAAGAGAGAGAAAAATTAAGTTTAATTAAGTTTGATGTGGGTTAGTAATCAAGTTGGTCAATCAATCCTGACTAAGAGTTATCCTAGATCTAGACAGCTCTCCTAACTTCTAAGGTCACCCTCAAGCCCTCCAAGTGTAGGATCAGCCAATCAACTAGCTAGATAAGTGTAAGGTTGGTGGGAGCTCCCCTGTTGCTTGCATTAGACATCAATTGTGCTTGGCTAGGTAAGCTAATGGAACCAATTAGAAACCACCTTCCTTCGGGTCCAGTCATCCTTGAACCACTTTCCTAGACATCAGTCAATTGACTAACCCAAACTTAGTTCAACTCTTAGGATTTCTTGTCCTATTGAGCTCGAGTTCCTAGGGTTGATGTCTAATTAATTTTAAAATTAAAGGCTTAGAGGTCAATGCAGGATGCTGGTTGGTTGTTTGTGGGCCAAGAAAGGATGATTAAATCCACACCTTATCTTGTTTAATTGGGTTGTGCTCTTAATTTGGTTAAATATGAATATGTACAAAAAATTTTCAATCAAAGGGTTCTATGCAATTTAAATCAGATGCATGCAACTAATTAAATTCTGAAAGGCTTACCTTACCTTCAGCAATCACCAAAAAAAATAAAAATAAAAATAAAAATAAAACTAATATGATGCATGCTCTAAGCAGTTAGGATTTCTAATCTTATCGTGAGACTTTTAATTAGATTTAAATGAATATTTTTTAAATTAATTTAAAAATAAAAGAAATAAATAAATAAGAAGAAAAGAGGACTAGGGTTAGGATTGATCTCACCAAAATTAGATGCTTTCTTCCCCCCCCCCGCTTTTCTTTTCTTTTCTTTTTTTTCTACAAAACAAATAAATAAAAGTTAGTAAAAAATATTTAAAAAAATATTTATAATTAATTTACAAAAAAAATCAAAGAAAAAATAGCATCTATTCCTTTCCCGACAACGGTGCCAAAAACTTGGTGCATTTATCAAAATTATTTTTAATTTATTTAAAATAAATCAAAGAAACTAAAATCAAAAAATCAAAAATAATTCTCGGTAATGGTGCCAAAAAATTTGATAGGAACATGATGTTGTCGTTAAGACACCATATTTATCAGTTTAATCCGACTTCTTAAAATAATTAAAAATGCGTAGATAGCAATGAGTCGGGTCGAATCCATAGGGAAGGTAGTATTTTTAGATTTGAAGTCTTTGATTTTCTTAAAAAAAAAGAAAAAGATTTGAAAATAAAATTTGAAGTCAAAAATTAAAAAAATAAAAATTAAAAGGTGCAGGAATTTAAACTTGGTACTAAGATCTACTAGTTAGATCTTAGCATCTACTTGTAGGAAAATAAAAAGTAATAATTATAATATAAAAATTAAATTATAATAAAAATAAAGAGCATGAAATTAAAGAGCATAAAAATAAATATTACATTAAAAAGTTTATAATTTAAATATATAAAATAAAAAAAAAATAAAATAGGCTGATCTCTAATCTTGGATCAGCATTGATAGAAAGATGGTGTATAAGTCTAGCTCTTCTTCTCAGCATCTATTGCTTTAAAGCAGCCATTAACCCATAGCCTGGCTTCACCCTGTACCAAAGCTTCACCTTGATCGAAGATATTGATTTCTAGAGGCCTGGGGTCCTTTTTATAGAGCTAAGAGGGCTGGAGAGTTTTCTTCTAGGCAATGTGGGACTATGGAGCTCTTTGATCATCAAAATATGAGGAAATCTGAGTAAAAATTGGATTAAAAAGAGTTCTAGATGAATTCTGCTACTCTGGATGAAATCTGGCCATCAATAGGAATCCAACGGATCAAAAATCATCAAAATTGGAGGTGTATCAGCCCAGATCAGGTCGGATTAAATTTTGGCCGTCCGATCGCACGTTGATGGAGGAAATCTGGCCGCTGATCATGCGTCGGAAGTTCTGATCACTATTGGGAGTGTTCTGGACCATTGGATCTTCATCAGTTGGTTTTTTGGCCATCGGATCATGTCAGATCGTTGATAGAATTTGAATCAAACCCGAAAATAACCACCGCCGTCCGATCTTGACCGCAATCAACTGCATCCGTCCAATCACACAATTACTATTCCCATGGACCATGTGGACCGGCTGCACCGCACACCATAGCCAATCAGCGCTCCTGTCATCGAGTGAAAAGACCAGATTGCCCTGTGAGCCATGATAAATTTCTGTGGACCCTTTAAGGGTCTAGGTCCGCCACGTGTCGCACTGTGATTCATCGATTTCTACTGAGCTGGCGGTCCATGCCTGGATCATGGACCGGTTGGTGGCTTTTGTGGCTGAGTCAGCTTTGATGGCTTGGCTTGGCTTGGTAGCTTGGCTTACGGAGCCGACTGAGCCATTTTTTTATTTAATTTTTATTTATTTTATTTTTTTAAAAATTTATATCTTCTTCATTTTAGCTCCGTTTTGCTTCAAACGTATTTTTTTATGATCAAAAAAATAAGCTCTTTCCATTGATAATAAAATTTTATTTTTTTTTTTATTATTTTTTATTAATTTTTTAATTAATAAAAATATGAATTTCTTAAAAATTATATATAAATTGATCATTAATTTTTAAAAATTAATATAAATTAATTAATAAATTAATATTTTTATTGATGAATTTATGATACTTATCAACTATCCATCATGCATTTTAGCCTTAAACAGTCATTTAGGAACCTAATATTTGGCTGCGCGACTCTGTTCACCAAACAACTCTTGCAAATGAGCCAACAATAGTTATTGGTGATAGGTTAGCCAATGAGTGAACAACTTTTGTCCAATGATTCTCTAATCATGGTACACCCAAACTTGGTCTCTAATTCATCAATCTCACTATGCCTGAAATATTGATCCACTCCTTAGTTAAGTCAGACCCACCATTTGCATAGATTGGATTCCTAATTGGATCTTTCACTGTATCTAAAATATTGAGCCCAATCCATCCTCCAGCTCATATCATCCAATGCCTAATAGACATGGTTGCATCTTTTCGGTGCAACTGAACCACTGTGACCAATCGAGAATAATCAACCCCGAGATGGGCCCGTACATCTACAATGATGGAAGATCTTAGACTTAATCTTTTCTTAGGAAGATTTGATTTAGATCTCTTTAAACTTGACTTGACATAGCCATAATCATTATGACTAACCTAGTAGCATGGGTTAGCTCGGATTATTAGCCACCTTAGATCAGGATTGGGTTGACAAATATGGCTAGGTAAGTGAGACAGCTAGAAGAGATATGCTATTAACTCGATAAGAATGCATTCGAGTCGAGTAGCTCCCAATTAAAAATTAATCGATCATATCTGCCAAACTTATCTTAGACACCAAATTATTGAGCCAGAACCAATCGGATTAACCTACAATCTAGAATCTAACCATTGAGCCTAATTAGATCTTAACTTGATCGATCACTCATGTGACTCAATCTTGACCCAGACTTAACCTATTAGGCTAGTCAATTTAAGTATTCTTGATCCCATCAAACCAACTCTTGATTTGGTTTGATCAACTACTAGACTTAATTGAGCTACCCAAGCTCGAACCCAATTTTATGAATATATCTTAGATCTAAAAATTTTTAATTTTGGATCTAATATATTTCATAATCTTAATTCTTAATTAAGTTTAGGATTCAAAAATAAAATATGTATATAAAATCTTAAGGTTTCAGGATCTAGAATTTTGCAGAAAATAAGTTTTAATTTCTAATTATGGTCGAACACGCAGCACCCCTACACACCATAAAAATACTCTATCGAATGAAAGGAGAGGGCCCTTAAATCCTACTTCATTCTTATGATCGAACGGTCAAGGAAAATGCCTTAATCAAAAACATGATAAATCTATAAAACTAGTTAAATCTACATCATATATCACATATATAAAAAATTATCTAACTAAAAACATGTTTTGCATACATCTCATGTATCATATCATGCATATTTTTAGATCTAAATTATCTCATAAACATCTAAAAAATAAGATTTAAATTTGATCATATCAAATTAAAATTTATTCTAAAAAATTTTATAGAACTATTCTACAACTAGTCTAAACATGCATCCATCATATCTCATATAAATAAATTAAATAAATTTATTTTTTTAGATATAATTATAATATTTATAATATAAAAAATAATAAATAAATAGATCTAAAAATTATAATTAATTAAATTAAAATTATGATCATGCTAGACTATACATAGAATAATTCTATTCCCAGTCTAGTCATGCATCTCATACATCTTAGATCTAGATTATTCAATTTTTAATTTTTTAATTTTAGATCTAATCATATCTAATGTGATATCTAAAATCATCTAATTATCAGATCAAAAATAAATTAAAATCAGATCTAATTAATTATGGAACCTGGCTCTGATACCAGTTGAAGAAAAAAATCTATTTTTTAGGTCAGGTTCATTCAGATCTGATTGGATCAGGAGGAATATTTTAAATTTTTTTTCTCTAAGATCCTAATCAGATTTAAAACTCCTCAGATCTAATCTTATTGATCTAATAATAAAATTAAATAAAAATAAAAATTAAATCTAATTTAATTATATCTTTATTTTGGGTAATCTAATTATCCTATGATGATCTTGATGCTTGCCTAAAGTTCTAGATGTAGCCACGTAAGTATCTGACCTCTACCAATATCCGCTTAGAAAGGATCTAAAGATCTTTTTTTTCTCAATCAATCCTCCAAAAAATAGATCTAGATCTGATCTTGAAGGTCTTCAAAATGGATTTTGAAGAACAGTCGTTGTCTCTTGCAGCGGTGCTGCCTTCTTCCTTTTCTGGCATATTTCACTTGCTTGGATCACACCTTCTTCATGCCCAAAGTCCCTTGGGCATGGAGAGGGGAGAGAGGATTAGTGGGTGGCATGAAGAAGAAAGGAGAGGTGCTATGTGGCATGGGCTAAAGGTAGAATCTTTGAATTTTAGGCGTAGACAGGATTTATAGACCCTGCTGCACCATGTAGTGCCACATCACCCTAGCCAATCACGGTTCTTTGTACAATCAGATCTAAATCTGATTGGTGGGATGACATCATCTGATCTAATCAAATTAGAGTCTGTCAAAACTCCTTAGGTGGTGCCAAGACTGGGTCAAACAAGTCTTCTTGGTGCCACCTAATTTAATTTCCTAAAGCAACTGGAGTCCCATCTGTATGGGACTCCATCTTCTATAGTCATGGGGCGCACGCCTTCCTATGCATGCACCCCTTTTCTATCTACTTTTTAGTAGGGGACAAGTCTCCAGGTTCTCTTCTATGGGTGCATGACACATGGGCAGATGTCTAAGTATCCAGGATCAACATTTGACCAATGTCCGAAGACAAGATTTAGCAAATGAAGAAAAATAGTAGGTATTATCTCAAATTTATCTCATAAATTAAGATAATTCTTTTCTGATCTGGACATGCATCAGTCAGACCAAGTAAAGATTTTTGAGTGAGCCCAAGCACATTTGACTCAGTGGAGGTAAGCTTTAATGATTGTTAAAGGAGAACATTAGGCTCAATCATGTGCTAGCATAATTTTCTTGAACCTAATTGAATCTTATTCAAATCAATTAAACTGAATTAATTTAATTAATAATATCCAAATCTAAACTCTTATTTGTATGATCTAGTTAGATTTAGTTCTGTATGGTAATGGAATATATCATGATTTCTATCATCGATATCATCGAAATACCTTCCGATGGATTAGAACTTTTCTGATTCAGACAACAAGTATGATCGATCATCCAAATCATTCTAATTGCTCTTAAAATCCATCAGTGACACCTAGCAGCATATGATGGCAACCCATCAACATTGAAAGTGAACCTCTCGATGTAGTTACCTGTGTGATTAAGTTTCTCTATCTTGAGCTCCAACCGAATTAGGATTAAGGTGATCTCATCAAACTCTAATATCCATCATATGAATTAATCTTTTGATTCAAGTCCAATGTGAAAACTCTAATAGAAACTCTTTCTATTATTTCACTCTACCATGGCCATAGGCTTATGGACTTAATTCTCATGATCATCATAGGGCTACTCCTCATCTACCGAGGTAGATAGATCCTCTTTTGGTGTAATCCAATTTCTATAATGAACATACTATAGCCAACATACACTTCAGAATTTCGAATGGATAGGAGATCGAGTTATGGTATAGTCAAACTATAACATCCTCAAGATGAACTATCGATGCACCTTAGATCAAAGAACCAGACACACTACTGCAGCTTCAAGCTAGTCATCGATGAGAAGGTAGACTTCCTCATGACTGCTCAAGATGGTCACGTCCTATGCCCTCGTTCTCTAACGAGTACTTGTACTCTCCCTCCGATGTCTCTACACCATAGGCTCAAGATTCATCTAACCAAAAAAAGTGATCGTATACCAATCTTTTGAATCAATCACCATCCTCATAATGATCCTACGATCGGAAGCATTTTATGAGTTAATAATAAAAAATTTATATCTTAAATTTTTAATTCTTGAAAATATGAATTATCATTACCATCAACTCAATGGATGTATCATAGATACTTTCAAATACACACTATGATAGAAAATAATTTATTTTATTATATATAGTTAAAATTATAATTTTACCTTTAGAAATGTATTACAAGTGTCAGCCAATCTGGCTTCTATGGCACACATATCTAACAGAAGGTTTCCTGCTTGTTGCTTTTCTTAGACACCAACTGAGTTGGCCAGGTTAGATAATGGAACCAATTAAAAATCACATTCTTTGAACCACTTGCCTTAGACACCAAGTAATTAACCAATCCAAATTTGGTCCAACTCTAGGGTTTTCTTATCCTAATGAGCTTGAATATTCTTAAGGGCCAATCTCTAATTGATTTTAAATTAAGATCTAGGTCAATGCAATATGAAGGATGGTGTTTATGGGCTAAGGATGATCAAATTTCTATCTTATCTTATTTAATAGGTTGTGCCATTAGAGTATATTATGAATATGTAATGCAAATCAAGCAAGATGTCCAATCAAGTTAAAAATTAATTTTATTTAATATTTATGGTTACCCTAAATTAATTAAGTATTATAAGATGTAGGTGATTTTTTAAGAGTTTATGGTTTTATCTTTTTATAGATATTTTTTTAGTTTTTGATTATGTGGTTTTGCAAAAGAAAGTAAATTCAAGTGATTAAGTCTTAAAAAGCCATAAATTAATCTAAACTATAGAGAATAGAAATCAATTATGAAAAGGCAGTAATAACTAGGTAAAACTAAAGAGCAGTAAATTTTTTTTTTTTTTTTTTAAATTAATTAATTAATTTTAATTAATTGGAGCAACTATGCTATAATTTTTGATAATGGTGCCAAAAATTTGGTTTCTTATCATTACAGCATCAAATAAAAATTAAACTCTATTTTAATATTTAGAATAGTAGTGAGTTGGGTGTCGATGTCCTTGGAGATTAAAGGTTAAATTATGTTTAATTTTAATTTAAAATAAAATTTTTAATTTAGTTTTAAAGCAAAGATTTAAATAAGTAGATTAAAGAGAGCAAATTAAGAGTTTAGCAAACAAAAATAAAATAAAAGTAATTATTTAATTAATTAGGATTTTTGAATTAATTAAAAATATTTTAAAATTTTGAATCCATCTTCAGCATGGTTATGGCAATTCTTTTCAATACAAAAATTTATTATTTTTAAAAATTAAGTTATGATTATAATTTATTTTTTTTAAAGCATGAATTATATCTCTTGATAATGATCCATCTCTATGAAATCATAAATTATTCAATACTTTAATTCTTAAAAATTAAGAACATGACTTTTAATAATTTTTTTTAAAATAAATTATTAAATTAAGTATGGACTATATCTACTGATCATAATCCATCCTAATAAATGTAATTTATTTAGATCTTTAATCAATAAATAGCATATCAAGTAATCAAGATCTCATGCATAAAAAGATAAATTTTATTAAAAATTAAGCAAGAGAACATATTTACATAAAAAGTAATTATAAAAGATTAAGAAAAAAATTACAACCCATGTCAAAAGATTTCATCTACTCTTCTAGAATTCAGCTCCTTAGTCGTGCATGGTTGATGATCTGCTCACTTCCAGCATCTTCAGAGCTACTTTGATTGAAGGTTGGAATAAGAAAGAAGGAAGAAAGGAGGATAAGAGAGAGAAAGAGAGAAGAAGAAGCTCTATTTTCTCTATTTTTTTGAAGTAGAAGACTTGTTCTCAGGCTGTAGGGTAAGAGTGTTTAAATAGAGGAGGAAATAGAATTTTTAGAGTTATTTTCGGAGTCAAAAACTAAGCCTGGATCGATTTAAAACACCCTGAAGCTTTCTGGCCATTGATCTGTAATCAAATGATCCAAAACCAACTCAAAAACTATCAAAATTAGCCACTAAACCCCTGATCAACACTTTGGATTAATTTGCAATCATTGGATCACCGCCAACTCGATTTTTAGCCATCGAATGGTGCCAAATCACCACTGGAGTCCTTAATCAGCTCGAAATGAATATCTACCATTGGATCAGAACTAGGTGGGCTGAGAACCGTCGGATGGTGCTTCACTATAGTCGTAGACTGTCGTGGACCAGGCGCGATAAAGATCCTTACCAATCAAAAACTGGCATGCTACCTGAAATCTCAAAAATGACCTTGAACATTATGATTATTTTTCTATAGACCCTTTAAGGATTTAGATCTACCACGTGTCACGCACTGATTGGTTATGCTTGCTGAGCTGGGCAGTCTGCACCTAGTTTCATGGATCGGTCGATCAGTCCACCATGCACTGGCCAGCCTAATAAGCTAGTTTGGGCCAATTTTTTGGGCCGATTTTCACTAGATCAATTTTTTGGGTTGGTTTTCAATGGATAGGTCGATTTGGCTGGTTTTCACTAGACCAGTCAGTTGAACTGATTGATCTAATTTTTTTTTCCTTTTTAACTTTTGGACTTCATATCTTTTTTTGTTTTAACTCCAATTTAGATAAAATTTATTCTGTTAGAACCCATAAATCGAGCTCTTCACATTGATGGACTTCTTTTCCATGGAACATTAAAAAAATATCAATTTCTTTTAAATAAATATTAATTAATATTTATTTTAATATTATTATTTAGTAATTTATGATGATTATTAGTGGGGACCAGTCTCCTTGGGGCTCTTTTCTTTGAGATGGTTACGACTGTGGAAGAGCTCTTGGTCGATCCTAACATCTTTCAAGCCAACATCACAAAAATCGATCCGATTGACCTCATCTGATCAGCTCCTCAATTTTATCTTGGAGTTGGATGCATGCCTCAGTATCATTACCGTGGTCATGATGGTACAGACAGTACTTATTTGGATATTGCTTGCTTGGATGAGACTACATCTTGTCCGGTCTTGGCAGATGCTTCTTAATTTTCATCAAAATTTGAGTTTTTGGAGCATTCAAGGAGGAATAGTTATGGAACCTTCTGGGAGAGGGACTTTGCCGCATCCTTTGATATGGGCTTCTTGGCCAACAAGCCTAAGATGGAGGTCAGGCTCATCTATATTCAGAAGGGGTTCTAGAATGCGACCAAGCATTGCTTGATTTCTCTACCGATGCAGGCTTGCTAGACTCCCCTATCTACCACTTTCCTATGGCTTCATCATCTCGAAGCTTGAAAGCTTCCTCAGCTCGGCGTAGCCTTCTGCTCGAGATAGCATGCGGGCGAACTCCTGGGGATACTTATTCTCCAATGAGAAAAGAAGATCATTCTTTAGAAGGCCGTCTTTCAAAGCGGCCATAGCAACAAACTGATCCAAGTTTCGGACCTCCAAGGCAGTAGTGTTAAAATAGCTGATATAGGCTTGGATGGACTCCTCCTTTTGCTTGATGTTGATAAGAAAATCTGAGCCAAGTCTCTAATGCCGACTGCTAACAAAATGAGCCATGAACTGTTGGCTCCACTGGTCAAGGAATAAATGGTATTTGATTTAAAATTTGAGTACCAGTTTCATACTATGCCCTTTATAGTCAATGAAAAAGCTCAGCATAAAATGGTATTTGAGGTGCCATGGAGCAGCATCATGATCTTGAAGGCTTCGAGATGGTCGATTGGGTTTAAATTCTCGTTATTACTTTCAAACTAAGGGAGCTTGAAGTTCAACGAGATGGACTCCTGCATGATCTGGATAGTGAAAGATGGGTCAATGTAGATGTCATCATGCCGAGTAGGGGCTATATGGTGGAGCTCCTCAATCTATCAATTCATCTTCTGGAGCTTCTGATTGAGGGCCCCATCTAGATCATGGATCTCAAAGTATGGCAGACTTGATGAAGGCAGGGCCTTTCCGAAGGTGGAGTCGTGCTCAGAGCATGGGCTCTCTGCTCTCAGCTTTTTCTTTCTGGGATTCTCTGATTGGCTTCTCTAGGTAGACCTTTCTTGTGCTAGACCTTGATGTTTCGATGATGGACTTTCTGATGGAGCTGGTGTTGGAGCATGTTGCATGGCCTACATAGCCTCCATGAGGCCTCTCACCTGCTATAGCAGCAGGTTGAACTGATTCATATCCACTAATGTTGTCGACTGAGAAGGTTAAGGTGTAGATGATGAAGCCAGAACTGGTTGATCGATCGATTCCTGATTGATTCGGGCAGTGGTAGCGATGGATCTTCGGGATGAAGCTCTCTTCGAGGGCATCTTGCTAGGATGGAGGAAGAAGAAGACTATTCGATTAGGTACTTCTTTTAGAATAAAGGCTCACGGTCCCTTCTTCTAGTGCCCATCCTATTGATGTAGAAAATGAATGACCACCAAAGTTCATTGGAGGTAGGAATCAAGATTTCACTGGTGGGACTTGCAAGACAAAGTCCTGGCTGAAGTTGGCTCTGGCTAATAAGAATGGAGTGTTGGTTATTGTATCCTAAAGCCAATCATCTAGATTATAGATAGTTGAGATGTATGTAATTTATACTTGAATTATAAATGAATAAAATTATCATTCTAGCATTTCATCATGTTTGTGCATCTTTCTAAAACGTACTCTTTTGTGATGAAGTCCTTAGGATTATTTAGACTCGACAAAGGAGGATTTATCATTTAGTCCTTAAACCTATTTAAGACCAAATGATATGTTGTTAGCCAGAATGACAACATTATTGAATGTAGGTCATTGCATGCCATATGGATTGATTGTCCTCTTAACCAACGAGTATAGAGATACTGGTGTGGCATATAGGTGAAGTATAGGAATATATTTCACTGAATGTGATCCAACTGTGAAGCTCTCTGCTATCAAGAATTGCTCACAAAGGATATGGATATAAGTGTCCCTTAGACCTGGGATCATCATGGTGACTTGCAAGCAACTTACTGTACTTTAGTATTGAAACTACCTAGATTTCTAATTCAGTAATAGAAGGTTACTGGGTGCAATCAAGTACTATTTAGTCGGTGCATGAGTCAAGATGGGATTGGCTCCTCCAAGTGTTAGAGTAAATGCATCACTGTATTTTAATTTAGTAAAATCTCGATCAAGATAGTCCATACGATGAATATTGAAATTTGAAATATAATGTAGATAATTTTTCAGGATTGACAGTTAAATCCTAGTTCATCTTTTGAGCATTTGGATTAAGGAGATGAATTATACGGTAACCATACACCACAAGTTTATGGATGTTGCGATGCAACTATTCGATCTATCTAGACGTCGGGTATCATTGCTAGATAGTCACATTGATTGATATAAAAAATTAGTTTCTATACTACCGACTTAGGATTCAAACCTATGGGGTCACATACAATAGAGGTTCCTACCTGATTTGATAGCTGATCAAGAGCTCTAATGGTCAAGGACTCTATGGTCAAGAGTCCCACTGGATTAGGACTCTATGACTAGGAGTCTCACTAGACTGGGACTCAATCTTCATAGATCCCACTAGACTAGGACTCTAATATTATTGGAGGATTATTAGCAATTTGATTGTTGATTAGCTCAATTTGATTGAGTGATGTGGTTTGGATCAAATCTGATTGAATTTGATTCGATTGGGTTTGACATGATTAGATCATCGAATGATCTAATTACTATGGGAGATTGGATCCTGATTTGATCAAGGGTTGGATTCAGTTAATTTCTAATCTGATTAAAATTTAATCAGATTGGATTAAGCCTAATTTGATTGGATTTATCCTAATCTAATTAGGTCTGTATAAATTAGTTTGGATGAAATCAATTTGAACAAGTAAAATTTAATCAATTTGATTTTTCTTATGCAGAAATGGGTGTGCACCCTCCCCTTCTTTCTTCCTTTGACCTGGTCCAAGCATTGGATCAGATGAGATTCACTTGAATTTTGAATTCAAGTGAGTTTGTTGGCCCTCTAACTCCTCTCTCTTATCCATTCCCCATGCCATCTTATTTTGTTGCACTTTTTCATAGCATCCTTTTAGAGCGGATGTAGAAGGCCTTCTCCTCGTCATCCACCTAATAGGGGCATTAGAAATGGATAGGACTCCTCTTAAATTTTTAATTCAAGTGTTATGGTTAGACATTGCAATAAATCTAATCTCCAACCCTTATCTCCTCCCACGTGGTTTTCCTATTGTATGTCTCCCATTTTAAAAGCAATTTTTTTTTGCATGCATGGGAGTGCATGAGAAATTTGAGAGGGTGCATGAGGGGTTTTTCAGAGAGAAAATATCAAAAGGGGTGCATCCATCTGGGGTGAGAAAGAGTCAAACGTAGAGAGTGTGCGTAGGCTCTCTTTCTTTTGTTTCTCATGCAAATTTTAAATAGTTTAAAATTTGCATGTGATTTAGTTTTGTGAAATAGGTTTCACAAAATTAGAGAGTTGGGCGTGAGGTCTCCTAGAAAAATTTTTTGAGTGTCAGAAAAATCTAGATAGCCTGATATCAAGGGTTTCGGGTGTGGGTAACTCTAAGATTTCAATCTAGGGTTCAGGTGGTAAGTTTGAGCGCTGTGAGTACCCGATCACCACATAATTCATCACACCACCTCATCATCCTTCCTATAGTGTATCCTGACTTTTTAGAGTATTCGAGAGATTGGAAGAAAGGTGGTCAATCGAATCGACCAAGATTGATCATCGAAGACTCTGATGAAGAGCTAGCACTCTAGTGGAGCTGGTTGGGATTAGAAGCTCTACGTGAACTGACTGTAGAGGTCGGACGACTATGTGGCTGTATCATGACATGAGGAGCTACTTTCCAATAGATTCAGATTGTGGAGTTTGGCTATCCAGGCTCAAATATTGTATTCTAAACGTGAGTAGATTAGTAGATGCAATTTACTAATCTTATGCATTTAATTTTTTTATTTCATATAAGCATGTATAGATCCTAGTGTAGGACTTTTGATATGATCATTGCATTTATAAAATTAATATTAGATTAATTTTGGCTTTCATTATACTTATATTTTGAAAAAGTTTCAAAAAACATACTTAGAATCCTGCACAGCTTTCATCATTGGTATCAAAGCAAGAGTTGCTTGACATGTTTTATATATTAATTAGAAAAATTAAATGCTTACATATTTGATACGTTTAATCTGAGTAGCAAGTAATTGGATTGGGTTGGTTTCCATGGTTGTCCGATCATAAGAGAAAAGTAGGATTTAAAAGCCATTATCTCCTATTCGATGGGGTTCTCCTATGGCGATAGGGATGCTGCTGCGATTATATCCCATGAAGATAAAGCAGCAAAAGGAATAGTTGAAATGGTTTCAATCTAAAATTAAATATGAATATGCTAGATTAGATCTAAAATTTGATTCATGATTTAATTTTTAGTGTGTTTTATTTTTTGCTATGAAACAAGCAATAGGTTGCTGTTTATGAAATGAGCTGATCCATTTCTAAAATGAGTCGACCCATTTAGTGAATAAAAAATAATTTTTTTAAAAAAAATTTAAAAATTATTTTTGAAATGCTAAATCCCAACCCATCAGTTTAAAAACTTAATTAAAAGAATTAAGTATTGTTTAGTAGGATCTAGATTTATGAAAAAAAGTTCCTAAGATAAAAGCCTAAGACTATAGATTACAGTGTTAGATGAATTAGGTCCATTAATTGGATTAGATCTAAGGTTAGTTAAAAAATAGATTTAACTAGAGTAATTGATCAAATCTAACTAAATATTAAATTAGATTAGGTTAAGGACACTCTAGATTCAACTTCAATAGTTGTAGTTAGACAAGTCCATGTCTTTAACAAGGACCAAGATCGACTTGATTCATGGCTAAGCAGTCCAACTCAAAATTACTAGATTGATTAGATTGAATCTAATTAATCGGTTGGTATCTAAGGTAAGTTTGGTAGTCTAGACTAGTGATTTTTAATTAGGAGCTACTCACATTGATTCATTCTTTGACGAGTTTATGGCATATCCCTTCCACTGATCTTACTTACCTGGCCAACATGATCGATTAGGATTTGATTAGATCACTTAGTGATTTGAGCTAACCCATATCATTAGAAATTAGTTTGACTGATTTCAATCGGTAGGACTGAATTAGGGCCCATTGACCGAAATTGATCCTAGTCCTTATCTATTGACTTGATGAAGTCAGTAAAAGAATTTAACTTGGTGAAGTCAGTGAGAGTAAATTGATCCATATCTTCTCTATCCTTAAGTCATATGTAAACTAAATTTTCTAAATTATTAAGTCCTTAAAATAATAAAGTGATGGGAATAACTGAGTCATAGCCTCCTATTAAGATAAATGGTAATAAGTCTAATTTTTTAGGTGGATATTGGAGGTGCCTTACACCTGGTGTTCATTTGGATATTGAAATTACTATCTATCAAATAATTATTAGATCGCACTCTCTGAAAAATGATCATGTTGGCCAGAGCTTTCCTCGGACCTGATCTTCGTTCGTTTGATGCACCAAACTCAATCATGTTAATGGTTAGACCTAACCAAACCTTTTCAGTGGAGGCAATAGCCTACTAAATTGGTTTCTAGGGCAAAATTAAGATACTAAAAATTATTTGAAAAAATAATTAGTTGTGAACCTACCTATAGATGAACGAATTGGCCAGAGCTTTTTTTGGGCCCATTTATAGTCTATATAGATTCCAGTACCCACTAAGAAGTTAGTATAATTTCTCGAATTGAAAGTAGAATTACCAATTCATAAAAATAGTGGAAGGACCTTTAGACTAAAGTTCAAGTCTTTAAGGTTAAATAATTCTAGTACTAATATGGTCTTATATTTTTTTTAGATAAATAGAATGGCTAGTGTTGGTCACTTCGTTCACTGTTGGACAGTGACAAGCTTTTAGGATCTAATTTCAAGAAGTCTAGTATTGATCCTAATTAGGTAGAGCCAAAGAGGAATGGTCCTTTTAACTCGAATAGGCTAAACAGAAGAAAGCAGTAAGGAGTTACTAGTCAAGGCTGTTATAGGATAACACCTTGCAATTTTTCTACCTAGGTATTAGATACTGAAAGTCTAGTTCACATATGTAATTTATTACATGAACTTCAAATTGGTAGAAAGTTTGAGAACGATGATAGATTTCTGAATGTTAGGGATGGAAGAAATGTTCCAGTCCTAGCATTGAGGACTCTTGAGCTTGTTTTTAAAACTAATAATATTGTTTTAAGTGACTGTCACTATTGTCCATCTTTTATGATGAACATAATATCTATTGGACTTTTAGCCTAGGATGGTTATGGTTTGTCAATAAAAAAAATTATTATGATATCATAATGAATAATATTATAATAATATAAGAATAATTAAGAAATAATATTTATATTTTATCATAGTCTATTAGTATATTGTACACATCAAATAAATGTCCAAAATTAGATAATATCATCGATACTTATCTTTGGCACTATCGGCTCGATCATATAAATAAGAATAGGATCAATAGATTAGTCAAAAAGCGTATCCTTTGCATCAATGATTATGAATCATTGACTATCTATGAATCCTATCTTCTTAGTAAGATGACCAAATCATCTTTTACTGAAAAGGATCAATGGGCCACTGATCTTCTAGGTCTAGTACATAGTGATGTATGTGGACCTATGAACACTAGTGCTAGAGATGGGTACTACTATTTTATTATATTTACTGATGATCTATCAATATATGGATACATCTATCTTATGAAGAGTAAATCTAATTCATTTGAAATATTCAAACGATATCATATGAGGTAGAAAAATAACTTGAAAAGAGTATTAAAACTCTTCGATCAGACCAAGAAGGTGAATACCTTTCTAATGAATTTTTAACATATCTAGAAGAGAATGAAATTCTTTTACAATGGACCCCTCTTGGAATAGCACAGCATAATAGTATGTCTAGAAGGAGAAATTGAACACTATTAGAATGGTTCAGTCCATGATGGGATTTGCGAGTCTGTCAATCTCTTTTTGGGGCTATGCACTTAAAACTTACTATCTATCAAATAATTATTAGATCGCACTCTCTGAAAAATGATCATGTTGGCCAGAGCTTTCCTCGGACCTGATCTTCGTTCGTTTGATGCACCAAACTCAATCATGTTAATGGTTAGACCTAACCAAACCTTTTCAGTGGAGGCAATAGCCTACTAAATTGGTTTCTAGGGCAAAATTAAGATACTAAAAATTATTTGAAAAAATAATTAGTTGTGAACCTACCTATAGATGAACGAATTGGCCAGAGCTTTTTTTGGGCCCATTTATAGTCTATATAGATTCCAGTACCCACTAAGAAGTTAGTATAATTTCTCGAATTGAAAGTAGAATTACCAATTCATAAAAATAGTGGAAGGACCTTTAGACTAAAGTTCAAGTCTTTAAGGTTAAATAATTCTAGTACTAATATGGTCTTATATTTTTTTTAGATAAATAGAATGGCTAGTGTTGGTCACTTCGTTCACTGTTGGACAGTGACAAGCTTTTAGGATCTAATTTCAAGAAGTCTAGTATTGATCCTAATTAGGTAGAGCCAAAGAGGAATGGTCCTTTTAACTCGAATAGGCTAAACAGAAGAAAGCAGTAAGGAGTTACTAGTCAAGGCTGTTATAGGATAACACCTTGCAATTTTTCTACCTAGGTATTAGATACTGAAAGTCTAGTTCACATATGTAATTTATTACATGAACTTCAAATTGGTAGAAAGTTTGAGAACGATGATAGATTTCTGAATGTTAGGGATGGAAGAAATGTTCCAGTCCTAGCATTGAGGACTCTTGAGCTTGTTTTTAAAACTAATAATATTGTTTTAAGTGACTGTCACTATTGTCCATCTTTTATGATGAACATAATATCTATTGGACTTTTAGCCTAGGATGGTTATGGTTTGTCAATAAAAAAAATTATTATGATATCATAATGAATAATATTATAATAATATAAGAATAATTAAGAAATAATATTTATATTTTATCATAGTCTATTAGTATATTGTACACATCAAATAAATGTCCAAAATTAGATAATATCATCGATACTTATCTTTGGCACTATCGGCTCGATCATATAAATAAGAATAGGATCAATAGATTAGTCAAAAAGCGTATCCTTTGCATCAATGATTATGAATCATTGACTATCTATGAATCCTATCTTCTTAGTAAGATGACCAAATCATCTTTTACTGAAAAGGATCAATGGGCCACTGATCTTCTAGGTCTAGTACATAGTGATGTATGTGGACCTATGAACACTAGTGCTAGAGATGGGTACTACTATTTTATTATATTTACTGATGATCTATCAATATATGGATACATCTATCTTATGAAGAGTAAATCTAATTCATTTGAAATATTCAAACGATATCATATGAGGTAGAAAAATAACTTGAAAAGAGTATTAAAACTCTTCGATCAGACCAAGAAGGTGAATACCTTTCTAATGAATTTTTAACATATCTAGAAGAGAATGAAATTCTTTTACAATGGACCCCTCTTGGAATAGCACAGCATAATAGTATGTCTAGAAGGAGAAATTGAACACTATTAGAATGGTTCAGTCCATGATGGGATTTGCGAGTCTGTCAATCTCTTTTTGGGGCTATGCACTTAAAACTACTTGTTATGTTTTGAACAATATTTTGGCAAGTCTGTTGCAAAAACTACATATGAGATATAAATTGGTAGTAGGCTGACACTCTCTCAGTTTAGGGTTTGAGGATATTCGGCTTATGTCAAATATTTGCAAGTAGAAAAGCTTGGACCTGAAGGAAAATCCTGAATTTTCGGGGTCAGGTTCGTTCAGATCTAATTGGATCGAGAGGCATATTTCAAAAATTTTCTCTTAGATCCTAATCAGATCTAACATTTTTTAGATCTAATTTTATGATTTGATAAATAAAAAAATTGAATTAAATTAAATCTAAATTAATTTTACCTTGATTCTGGATAATCTGATTACCCGTTGATGATCCTGCTGAAGCCCTGAGGTTCTGGATCTAGCCACACAAGTGCTTAGCCTCTATCGGTATCCACTAAAGCTAGATCTGAAGATCTTCTCCTTATCTTTTTTTTCTCCAAAAATCAAATCTGGATCTAATTTGAAGGACCTTCGAAACTTCTTTCGAAGATCAGCAATCGTCTCTATAACGGTGCTGCCTTCTTCCTTTCTCGTCAGCCTTTTCTTGTCTGAATCACACTAATCTGAAGCCCAACTATCCTTGGGCATGGAGAGGAGAGAGATAGCCTGAAGGTGGCATAGAGAAAGAAGAGGGATAGCCTTGGGGCATGGCTAGAAGAGGCATCTCTAAAAAGTTGGGCGCAGACAGGTCTTTATATAGACCCTACTGCGCCATGCAGTGCCACATCATCCCGACCAATCACGTTGCTTCATTCAATCAGATCTAAATCTAATTGGTGGGATGACATCATCTGATCCAATCAGATGAGAGACCCATATAATCATCCTAAGGTGGCGCCTAAGACTGGTCAAAGTCTATAGGTGAGGGTCACCTAGTTTGAATCCAAGAAGCAACCTGAAGTCCCATCCGTATGGGACTCCAGGCATCCCTATCCATGGGTGCATGCCATCCTAGGCATGCATCCCTTCCTTTCTAATTTCCAGGGAGGGGACAAGCCCCTATCTGCTCTCTAATAAGTGCACGATCCATGGGCAGATGTCCAAGAGTCAAAGGTCAATGTTTGACCAAAGTCAAAGGACAAGAATTAGCAGGTGACAAAAAATGGCAAATGTTGTCTTAAATTTATCTCATAAATTAAGATAATTCTTTTCTAACTTGGACAAGCTCCAGTCAAATCAGGTAAAGGTACCTGAGTGAGCACAAACTCATTTTCATCAGTCGAGACAATTTTTAATGATAGAAAAAGGAGAATGTTAGGTTCAATCGTGTGCTAGCACGATTTCCTTGAAACTAATTGAATCTAATTCAAGTCAATTGAACTGGGTTAATTTAATTGATGATACCTAGATCCAAATTCTTATTTGTGTAACCCAGTTAGGTTCAGCTCTATATGATAATGAGATATGTCATGATCTCTATCATCAACATCATCGAAACTCCTTTCGATGGATCAAAACTCTTATGATTCAGACAACTGGAATGATCGATCATCTAAATCATTCTAATTGCTCCCAAAATCCACCAGTAACACCTAGCAGTATATGGTGGCAATCCATCAAAACTCAAAATGAACCTCTCGATGTAGCTACTTGTGTGATTAAGTTCTTCTATCTTGTGCCCCAATCAGATTAGGATTAAGGTGAACTCATCAAACCCTAATTTCTATCATATGATTTAATCATTCGATTCAAGTCCGATGTGAAGACCTTAATAGAAACTCTTTCTATTATTTTACTCTTTGCCATGGCCATGGGACTTGATTCTCCTGATCATCATAGGACTGCTCCTCATCCACCAAGGTAGATAGATTCCATCTTGGGGCAATCCAACTCCTATAATGAACATGCTATCGCCAACATACACCTCAGGATTTCGAATGGCTAGAAGATCGAGTCATGGTGTAGTCAAACTATAACACCCTCAAGGTGAACTATCGATGCACCTCAGATCAAAGAACTAGATACACCACTACAGCTTTGAGTCAGTCATCAATGAGAAGGTAGACTTCCTTATGACTACTCGAGGTGGTCACGCTCAGTACCCTCATTCTCTAATGAGTATCTGTACTCTCGCTCCGATGTCTCTACACCGTAGACTCAAGATTCATCTACTATAAAGAAGCGATTGTACACTAACATTCCAGATTAATCACCATCCTCATGATGATCCTATGATCAAGAGCATTTTATGAGTTAATAATGAAAATTCTTGTCTTAAATTTTCAACTCTTGAAAATAAGAATTATCATTACCATTAACTCAAGGGATGTATCACAGATACTAAATACACATATGTGATAAAAAAATAATCTATTTTATTATTTATAGTCAAAATTATAATTTTGCCCTTAGAAGTGTATTACAAGTGTCAGCCAATTCTGGCTTTTAGGGTACACATATCTAACAAACTCTCACTTGACCTAAAGTCAATTGGCTACAAATCTAAGTCCCATCTTCTCAAGATGGGCTTCGATCTTCTGCTGACCCAACGGCTTTGTAAGTAGGTCCGCCACATTATTTGTGGAGTCGACTCTCTTGACCTCAACGTAATCCTTCTCAAGGTAATCGTGGATGAGGTGGTATCGCCGCTCGATGTGCTTGGATTTCTAATGAGACCTTGGCTCCTTAGCAAGGGCTATGGCTCCATTATTATCGCAGTATAGAGGAATGGCATCTGATGGCATCACTCCGATCTCTATGGCAAATTTCTTATACCAGAATGCCTCCTTTGCAGCTTCAAACGCAGCGATGTATTTTGCTTCCATGGTGGAATCTGCTATCACTATCTTCTTGGAACTTTTTCAACTAACAACTCCACCATTGCACAAAAATAGACTTTCAGTTGTCGACTTTTGAACATTTACATCGAACATAAAATTTGAGTCTGTGTACCCCTGGACTTGGAGTTTTTCGTTACCAAAGACCAACAATATATCCTTAGTTCTTCTTAAATACTTAAGGATACATTTCATAAAAGTTCAGTGTTCTTCATCTGGATTCGACTGATATCTGCTCATGACACTCACAGCATGGGCTATATTAGGTAGTGTACATAACATGGCATACATGAGGCTCCCTATTGCTAAAGCATAAGGGATCTTGCTCATGCATTCTATTTTCTCAGGTGTGCTAGGGCACATCTTCTTGAAAAGATGAATGCCATGTCTGAAGGGTACTAAAGTCCTCTTAGAGATTTTCATGCTAAACCTCTTTAGCACTTCCTCTATGTACATCTTCTGTGAAAGTCCTAGCACCCTATTCGATCTATCTCTATAGACCTTAATTTTCAGAATAAAAGATGCTTCTCCCAGCTCTTTCATGGAGAATTCTTTAGATAACTATATTTTAACTATGGTCAACATGGGAATATCATTCCCGATAAGGAGGATGTCATCCACGTACAATACGAGGAAGACAACAGCACTCCTACTGATCCTTTTGAAGACACATGGCTCCTCATTTTTGATGAAACCAAATATTTTGATCACAACATTAAAATGAGTATTCCAGCTCTGAGATGCTTGCTTAAGTCCATATATGGATCTTTGCAGTTTGCAAACCTTGTGATCATCATCACTAATGTGAAACCTAGCGACTGTTCCATATAGATATCTTCCTCAAGATATCCATTTAAGAATGCCATTTTAATGTTCATTTGCCATATTTCTTAATCAAAATAGGCTGCAACAGCAATGTTACACTTGTAATACACTTCTAGGGGCAAAATTATAATTTTGACTATAATCAATAAAATGGATTATTTTCTATCATATATGTGTATTTAGTGTCTGTGATACATTCTTTGAGTTAATGATAGTGATAATTCATATTTTCAAGAGTTGAAAATTTAAGACATGAATAATCATTATTAACTCATAAAATGCTTTCGATCATAGGATCATCACAAGATTGGTGATTGATCCAAAAGGTTGGTGTACAATCGCTTCTCTTTAGTAGATGAGTCTTGAGTCTACGGTATGGAGACACCGAAGCGAGAGTACGGGTACTCATTAGAGAATGAGGGCACTGAGCGTGACCACCTTGAGTAGTCATTAGGAAGTCTCCCTACTCATCAATGACTGACTCGATGCTGCAGTAGTGTGTCTGGTTCTTTGACCTGAGGTGCATCGGTAGTTCACCTTGAGGGTGTTATAGTTTGACTACACTATAACTCGATCTCCTAGCCATACGAAATCCTAAGGTGTATGTTGGCTATAGCATGTTCATTGTACAACTAGATTGCATCAAGATGGAATCTATCTACCTCGGTGGTAGAGGAGCAGTCCTATGATGATCATGAGAATCAAGTCCAGAAGCCCATGGCCATGGCAGAGTAAAATAATAGAAAGAGTTTCTATTTAGGTTTTCACATCGAACTTAAATCGAATGATTACATCATATGACAGAAACTAGGGTTTGATGAGTTCACCTTAACCCTAATCTGATCGAAACTCAAGATAGAAGAACTTAATCATACAGCTAGCTGCACCAAGAGGTTCGCATTCAGCTCTAATGGGTTGCCATCATATACTGCTAGGTGTCATCGGTGGATTTTGGGAGCAATTAGAATGATTTAGATGATCGATCATTCTAGCTGTTTGAATCAGAAAAGTTCTGATCCATCGAAAGAAATTTCGATGATGTCGATGATAGAGATCATGACATATCCCATTACCATACAGAATTGAATCTAATTGGATCACACAAACAAGAGTTTGAATCTGGTGATCATCAATTGAATTGCTTCAGTTCAATTGATCTGAGTGAGATTTAATTAGGTTCAAGAAAATCGTGCTAGCACTCGATTGAACCTAACGTTCTTCTTTTACTATCATAAATAGTTGTCCTGACTGAGCCAAAGAAGTTTATGCTCGACCAAAGGCCTTCACTTGGTCTGACTAAAGCTTGTCCAGGTCAGAAAAAGGGTTGTCTTATTTTGTAAGATAATACCTACCATTTTTGGTCATCTGCCATTTCTCGTCCTTTCACTTTGGTCAAAAGTTGATCTTTGACTGGTCAAATATTGACCATTGACACTTTGACTTCTGTCCACATGTCACGCACTTATTGGAGAGCTGGTGGGGGCCTATCTTCCAACTAAAACCTGGCAAGGAGGAGGGTGCACGCCATCCTTAGTGTGTGCCCTGTTAGATTTATGTGCCCTAAAAGCCAGAATTGGCTGACACTTGTAATACACTTCTAGGGGTAAAATTATAATTTTGATTATAATTAATAAAATGGGTTATTTTCTATCACACATGTGTATTTAGTGTCTGTGATACATCCTTTGAGTTAATGGTAATGATAATTCATATTTTCAAGAGTTGAAAATTTAAGACATGAATAATCATTATTAACTCATAAACAGCTCCCGACCATAGGATCATCACGAGGATGGTGATTGATCCGGAAGGTTGGTGTACGATCGCTTCTCTTTAGTAGATGAGTCTTGAGTCTACGGTGTGGAGACACCGGAGCGAGAGTACAGGTACTCGTTAGAGAACGAGGGCACTGAGCGTGACCACCTCGAGTAGTCATTAGGAAGTCTACCTTCTCGTCAATGACTGACTCGATGCTGCAGTAGTGTGTCTGGTTCTTTGACCTGAGATGCATCGGCAGTTCACCTTGAGGGTGTTATAGTTTGACTACACCATTACTCGGTCTCCTAGCCATATGGAATCCTGAGGTGTATGTTGGCTATAGCATGTTCATTGTAGGAACTGGATTGCATCAAGATGGAATCTATCTACCTCGGTGGTAGAGGAGCAGCCCTATGATGATCATGAGAATCAAGTCCAGAAGCCCATGGCCATGGCAGAGTGAAATAATAGAAAGAGTTTCTATTTAGATTTTCACATTGGACTCGAATCGAATGATTACATCATATGACAGAGACTAGGGTTTGACGAGTTCACCTTAACCCTAATCTGATCGGGGCTCAAGATAGAAGAACTTAATCACACAGGTAGCTGCACCAAGAGGTTCGCATTCAGCTCTGATGGGTTGCCACCATATACTGCTAGGTGTCACTGGTGGATTTTGGGAGCAATTAGAATGATTTAGATGATCGATCATTCTAGCTGTTCGAATCAGAAGAGTTCTGATCCATCGAAAGGAGTTTCGATGATGTCGATGATAGAGATCATGACATATCCCATTACCATACAGAACTGAACCTAACTGGGTCACACAAACAAGGGTTTGAATCTGGTGATCATCAATTGAACTGATCTAGTTCAATTGATCTGAATGAGATTCAATTAGGTTCAAGGAAAATCGTGCTAGCACTCGATTGAACCTAACGTTCTTCTTTTACTATCATAAATAAGTTGTCCTGACTGAGCCAAAGGAGTTTGTGCTCAATCAGAGGCCTTCATATGGTCTGACTGGAGGTTGTCCAAGTCAGAATAGGTTGTCTTATTTGTAAGACATTACCTGCCATTTTTGGTCACCTGCCATTTCTTGTTCTTTGACTTTGGTCAAAAGTCTACCTTTGACTGGTCAAACGTTGACCATTGACCCTTTGACTTTTGACCACATGTCATGCACCTATTGGAGAGCTGGTGGGGGCCTGTCCCCCTGCCAGAACCTGGCAAGGAGAAGGGCGCACGCCAAGGGTGGCGTGAGCCCAAGTAGGAGGCGCCTAGGAGTCCTTGTTGGACAAGGACTCCACCTCCCTTTTGGATTCCAATCAGAGTTCTACTAAGAATCCAGTTTGACTGGTCTTAGGCGCCCTCTAAGGAGGAATCCAGGGGTCTCTTTTTCAACCAATCAGATTTAGATCTGATTTCACAAAGGGTTATGATTGGTTGAGAGGAAGAGGAGTTGGATCACAAGAGGTCTATAAATAAGACCCTGCGCCCAACCCTAATCCTAAGTGAAAGTGAATTCAATAGAGATTTCCCACGTCCAAGGCTGCCTCTCCCCTCCTTCTCCACGCCATACTCTCTTCTCCCCTTGCTCTCCACGTCCAAAAGTGTTTTGGACTTAGTTTGGTGCGATTCAGATCAAGGAAAGGCGATCAAAAGCAAGAAGGCTGCGCTGCTGCAAAAGGACGACTGTAGATCTTCAAAAGAGTTTTGAAGATCCTCCAGATCAGATCCAGATCTGATTTTTGGAGGTGTGATAGAGAAGAAGAGGATCTCCAGATCCAACCCGAGTGAATATCGGTAGAGGCCAGGCGCTTGCGTGGCTAAGATCCAGAACCTTTCGCTGCAATCAGGATCATCTACAGGGTAATAGGATTACCCAATTCAGGTAAATTGAATTTGATTTAATTTATCTTATTTTATTTTATTTATTAAAATAATAAGAATCAGATCTGAAACATATCAAGATCTGATTGAGATCAAGAGAAAAGTTTTGAAATATATCTCTTGATCTAATCAGATCTGGACGAACCTGGACCGGGAAATCAGGATTTCCCTTCATGCCCAAGCTAGAGGCACCCAAGAGTCCCTGTTGGACAGGAACTCCATCTCCTTTTTGGATTCCGATTAGACTCCTCCTAAGAACCAACTTTGACTGGTCTTAGGCACCATCTAAGGATGAATCCAAGGGACTCTATTCTCAATAATTAGATTTAGATCTAATTTCACAAAGGATTGTGTTTGGTTGGCAAGAAGAGGAGTTGGATCACGCATAGTCTATAAATAAGACCCTACGCCCAACTCAAAAGGCAATTAAATTCTCTATGCCCCAAGACTGTTTGTCTCTCCCTCCTCCATGCCAAGCCCATCTTCTCCCTCTCCTCTCCACACTCAAAGTAGTTTGGGATCTTAGTTGGTGCAATCCAGATGAGTGAAAGGCGATAGAAAGCTAGAAGGCTGCGTTGCAGCAAAGGACAACTACTAATCTTCGAAAGATATTTTGAAGATCCTCTAAATCAGATTCCAATCTAATTTTTGGAGACATGATAGAGAAGAAGAGGATCTCTAGATCCAACTCAAGTGGATACCGATAGAGGCTAGGCACTTACGTGGCTAGATCCAGAACCTTCCGCTGCTTATAGGATCATCAACGGATAATAGGATTACCCTATATCAAGGTAAATTAAATTTAATTTAATTTATCTAAATTTATTTTAATTATTAAAATAATAAAGATCAAATCTAAAATATTTTAGATCTAATCTAAATCAAAGAAAAAAGTTTTTAAAATATATCTCTTGATTCGATCAGATCTGAACGAACCTGGTCCGAAAAATCAGGATTTTTTCTTCAACTGGTATCAGAGCCAAGGTTCTAAAGTATTTAGATCTAATTTTAAATTTATTTTAATCAAAAAATAAGTGATTTTAGATGTCACATGAGATGTGATCAGATCTAAAATCAGAAAAAATTAAAATTAAATGATTTGGATCTAAGATTAGAAAATATGCATGACTAGTTCTAAAATAGAATAGTTCTATAGAATAGTCTTGCATGTTTATAATTTAATTTGATTAAATCATATTTTAGATCTATTTATTTACTATTTTTTGATATTATAATTATTATAATAATATCTAAAAAATAGTAAATAAAAATTATTTAATTTTAAACATCATATGAGATATGATTGATGCATGTCTAGACTAGTTGTAGAATAGTTCTACATAATTATCTAGATTAGAGTTTATTTTGATAAGATCAATTTAAATCTAATTTTTTAGATTATTATGAGATAATTTAGATCTAAAAATATGCATGATTCGATACATGAGATGTATGCAAAATATGCCATGATTAGATCTAATTTGTATATGAGATATATGATATAGATCTAAAACTGTTTTGTAGTATTACATGTTCCTGATTAAGGCATTTCCTCTTGGCCGTCCGGTCATAAGAACGAAGAAAGAATTTAAAGGCCCTCTCCTTCCATCTGATGGGGTGTTCTTATGATGTGTAGGGGTGCTGCACGTTCGTCCTTAATCAGAAACCTAAAACTTACTTTCTGCAAAACCTTAGATCCTGAAACCCTAGGATTTATTGTGCATATTTTGTTTATGAACCCTACTTAATTAAGAATTAAGATTATGGAATATTAATTAGGTCTAAAATTAAGAATTTCAGATCTAAGACATATTCATAATACTGGGTTCGGGCTTGGGTAGCTCAATTAGGTCTAAGCGGTTGATCAAATCGAATCAAGAGTTGGTTAGATGGGATCAACAATGCTTAAATTGACCAGCCTAATAGGATTAAGTCTGGGTCAAGATCGAGTCACGATCAAGCAAGACCTAATTAGGCTCAGAGGTTAGAGTCTGGATTGTAGGCTAACCCAATTGGTTCTGACTCAATAATTTGGTGTCTAAGGTAAGTTTGGCACATACGACCGACTGATTTTTAATTGGGAAGCTACTCGATCCTGAATGCGTTCTTGTACGAGTTAATGGCATATTCCCTTCCATCGATCTCACTTACCTGGCCATATCTGTTGACTCAGTTCTGATTTGAGGTGGTCAATAATCCGAGCTAACCCATGCCACTAGGTTAGTCATAATTGTTATGACTATGATAAGTCTAGTTTAATGAGACCTGAATCAATTCTCCCTAAGAAAAGATTAAGTCTGAGGTCTTCCACCATTGTAGATGTGCGGGCCCTTCCTGAGGGTTGATTGTTCTCGACTGGATACAGTGGCTCAGTTGCATCCGAAAAAGATGCAACCATGTCTATTAGGCATTGGATGCTATGGGCTGGAGGATGAGTTGGGCTCAATATTTCGAATACGGTGAGAGACTCAATTAGAAATCCCAGTCTATGCAAATGGTGGGTCTGACTTAACTAAGGAGTGGATCAATATTCTGGATACGGTGAGATTCATGAATTAGAGACCAAGTTTGGGTGCACCATGATTAGAGAATCATTGAACAAGAGTTGTTCACTCATTGGCTAACCCATCACCAATAACTGTTAGGTGAGGTGATGAGTCAGTTGGTGAGACCGCACCACCCACTAGAAATCATTAATCATGGAGATTTTCGCATCTCTACAGAGGGAGTGTAGGGATCCAAAAAAATAGTGGGAGCTAATTTGTTTAAAAATAAAATCTCTAAATAAATTGGTCAAGTCATAATTACAGTATCTAACTAGAATCTTTGACTCTCTACAGAAAAATATCTGCGTCCAACCCATTAGCACGTATCCTGGACACACATAGACTGACCGGACCCAATTATAAAGATTGGCTCAGGAACTACAAAATTATTTTGGGTTTCGAGAAGTTAACCCATGTATTTGGACCAGGACCCTCCCACCTTACCAGCCCATCCATCCACTTGAACAGAGAGCGTCTCTGAAAAATGGATAGACGAAGATAATAAGGCCAGATATTACATGTTGGGCTCGATGTCTGATGAGCTCCAGCGCCAACATGAAGATATCGGGACTGCTCGCCAAATGTTGGCTCACCTGCAGGAGATGTTTGGTGAACAGAGTCGCGCAGCCAAGTATCAAGTCACGAAATGACTTTTTAAGGCTAAGATGCGTGATGGGCAGTCAGTCCAAGATCACTGTCTGATGATGATCAAGGACATTGGAAGAGCTTGAGAAGCTCGGTGTGAAGTTAGACTTGGATCTGCAGAATGATATTATTCTGCAATCCTTGACTGATGCATATGGGCAATTCATCATGAATTACCACATGCATAAACTTCAAAATTTCTTGGCCGAATTAATGAATATGCTGGTCACCGCTGAGCTTTCTATGAAAGGTTCTAAAGGCTCAGTTCTTGCTATGGAATGGGACTTCTTCCAAAAGAAAGTCTTATGAAAAGAAAAAGAAGTCTGTGAAAAAGCAGAAGGTGGAAGGAGGAAAGAAGAAGAAGGCAGAGCCGAAGATGAAAGCCGCTGTCAAAGGAAAAGTGTTTCCATTGCAACAGCGATGGCCACTTGAAAGCGGAACTGCCCTACTTACCTGGCCACCCTGAAGAACAAGAAGGAAGGTCCTTCTGGAGGTATGCTCGTTATTGAGTCTAACCTTACGATTTCTTCTGCATCCAGTTGGGTGCTTGACTCTGGTTCTAGTGCTCATCTGTGCACTTCCATGCAGGATCTTGAGGATAGCAGGAGGCTGAGGGATGGAGACATGATCCTACGCATCGGTAATGGAGCAAGAGTTGCTGCAGTGGTGCCGTGGGAACATACCCTCTTCGATTACCATCTGGTTTAGACTTAGTTTTGAAAGACTGTTATTATGTGCCTGCAGCTAGCAGGAAATTTGATTTCTATTTCATGCTTAGCACTAGAAGGCTATGTGATTACCTTCTTTAAGGACCATTGTAACATTCTTTATGAAAGAAATAAAATTGCAAATGGTTTTCCTTATTAATGGTCTTTATCAGCTACATATTGATGTATCCTATTCTAACTATCGAGCAAAACGTGAATGCCAAACGACCTAGGGATAGTCCAAATGACAGATATCTATGGCACCTGAGATTAGGTCATATAGCAGAAGATAGGATCAACAAATTGGAGAAAAATGGGCTATTGAGTCCATTGACTTTTGAGTCATATCCAACTTGTGAATCTTGTCTTCAAGGCAAAATGACTAAACTTCCCTTTTGTAGGACATGGGGAAAGGGCCACAGATCTTCCTTGCCCTAGTACATACTGATGTGTGTAGGCCCATTTGATGTGCCAGGCTAGAGGCAATTTTGTCTACTTCATTATCCTTTATCCGATGATCCATGTCTAGGTATGGGTATGTGTATCTTATGAGACACAAGTCTGAAGCTTTTGAAAAAGTTCAAAGAATTCAGACATGAAGTAGAAAAACAAACTAAAAAATCCATTAAGGTTCTTCGATCAGATCGAGGAGGTGAATACCTTAGCCAGAAAATTCCTAGACTATCTCAAAAAAAAAATGGCATAGTCTCTCAATGGACTCCACCAGGAACACCTCAACTCAACGAATTTTAGAACGGAGAATGGAGAAATCAGGACTCTATTGGATATGGTCCGATCCATGATGAGCTTCACAGACCTTCCTGATTTTCTTTGGGGACACTCATTGTTAACTTCAATTTATCTACTGAATAGGGTTCCCTCTAAAATCGTTCCTACCACACCGTATGAGATATGGCATGGTAAGAAACCAAGTCTGAGTCATCTCAGAATTTGGGGTTGTCCGGCTCATGTCAAAAGACAACAAGCGGACAAGTTAGAGTTTAGGTCCTTCAGAGCTCGATTCATAGGATATCCTAAAGAGTCATTAGGATACTATTTCTACATTCCAGAAGACCACAATGTGATTGTGAGTCGACATGCCATCTTTCTTGAAAAATAGTTTATTCAAGATAGCGGCATTGGAAAAGCAGATTAAGCTTGATGAGAAAGTCTCACAAGTAAAATGAGCTAAGGACCAATTGGAACCAAATCAGGTTGAGCCAATAAGAACACTACCTCCTCCACCTCGTAGATCGAAAAGAGTTTTCCATCCTCCTGAAAGATACTTAGGTATTATTTCAGAGAAAGTAGAGAAAATGTTCCTCGTAGGTAATGGTGCTCATGGTGATGATCCCAAAACCTACAATGAGGCGATATCAGATATCGACTCCGAGAAATGGCTAGAGGCAATGCAGTCAGAAATTGACTCGATGCACTCAAACCAAGTCTGGACCTTGGTAGATCCACCAGAAGGTATAGTACCTATTGGGTGTAAATGGATCTTCAAGAGAAAGATTGGTGCAGATGGGAATGTGGAGACATTCAAGGCTAGACTAGTGGCAAAAGGTTATAGTCAATGCGAAGGCATTGACTATCAGGATACCTTTTCCCCAGTGGCTATGCTAAAATCCATCCGCACATTGCTTGCCGTTGCAGCCTATTTCGATTATGAAATATGGCAAATGGACGTGAAAATGGCATTCTTAAATGGATATCTTGAGGAAGATATCTATATGGAACAGCCGCTAGGTTTCACATCCAGTGATACTGATCACAAGGTTTGCAAGCTGCAAAGGTCCATATATGGACTTAAGCAAGCATCTCGGAGCTGGAACACTCGTTTCAATGATGTGATCAAAAAGTTTGGTTTCATCAAAAATGAAGAGGAACTGTCTTCAAAAAGGTCAGTGGGAGCGCTGTTGTCTTCCTCGTATTGTACGTGGATGACATCCTTCTTATTGGGAATGATATTCCCATATTGATGACAGTCAAAATATGGTTGTCCAAGGAATTCTCCATGAAAGACCTAGGTCTCACCAGAAATTCAAGCACATTGAGCAGCAATACCACCTCATCCACGATTACCTCGAGAAGAATTACGTCGAGGTCAAGAGAGTCGACTCTGCAGATAATGTGGCAGACCCACTTACAAAGCCGTTGGGACAACAAAAGATCGGAGCCCACCTTGAAAAGATGGGACTTCGACTTATAGCCAATTAGCTTTAAGATAAGTGGAAGATTGTTAGATATATGTGCCATAGAAGCCAGAATTGGCTGACACTTGTAATACACTTCTAGGGGCAAAATTATAATTTTGACTATAATCAATAAAATGGATTATTTTCTATCACATATGAGTATTTAGTGTCTATGATACATCCTTTAAGTTAATGGTAATGATAATTCATATTTTCAAGAGTTGAAAATTTAAGACATGAATAATCATTATTAACTCATAAAATGCTTCCGACCATAGGATCATCATAAGGATGGTGATTGATCCGAAAGATTAGTGTACAATCACTTCTCTTTACTAGATGAGTCTTGAGTCTACGGTGTGGAGACACCAGAGCGAGAGTATAGGTACTCGTTAGAAAATGAGGGCACTGAGCGTGACCACCTCAAGTAGTCATTAGAAAGTTTACCTACTCGTCAATGACTGACTCGATGCTATAGTGGTGTGTCTAATTCTTTGACCTAAGATGCATCGGTAGTTCACCTTGAGGGTGTTATAGTTTGACTACATCCATAACTCAATCTCCTAGCCATATGGAACCCTGAGGTGTATGTTGGCTATAGCATGTTCATTGTAGGAACTGGATTGCATCAAGATGGAATCTATCTACCTCGGTGGTAGAGGAGCAATCCCTATGATGATCATGAGAATCAAGTCCAGAAGCCCATGGCCATGGCAGAGTGAAATAATAGAAAGAGTTTCTATTTAGATTTTCACATTGGACTTGAATCGAATGATTACATCATATGACAGAAACTAGGGTTTGACGAGTTCACCTTAACCCTAATCTGATCGGGGCTCAAGATAGAAGAACTTAATCACATAGGTAGCTGCACCAAGAGGTTCGCATTCAGCTCTGATGGGTTGCCACCATATACTGCTAGGTGTCACTGGTGGATTTTGGGAGCAATTAGAATGATTTAGATGATCAATCATTCTAGCTGTTCGAATCAGAAGAGTTCTGATCCATCGAAAGGAGTTTCGATGATGTCGATGATAGAGATCATGACATATCCCATTACCATACAGAACTGAACCTAACTAGGGTCACACAAATAAGGGTTTGAATCTGGTGATCATCAATTGAACTGATCCAGTTCAATTGATCTGAATGAGATTCAATTAGGTTCAAGAAAATCGTGCTAGCACTCGATTGAACCTAACGTTCTTCTTTTACTATCATAAATAGTTGTCCTGACTGAGCCAAAGGAGTTTGTGCTCGATCAGAGGCCTTCACTTGGTCTGACTGGAGCTTGTCCAGATCAGAAAAAGGGTTGTCTTATTTTGTAAGACAATACCTACCATTTCTCCAACTTTTGACTTTGGTCAAAAGTTGACCTTTGACTGGTCAAATGTTGACCTTTGACTGGTCAAATGTTGACCATTGATACTTTGACTTCTGTCCACGTGTCATGCACCTATTGGAGAGTTGGTGGGGGCTTGTCCGCTTGCCAGAACCTAGCAAGGAGGAGGGTGCACACCACCCTTGGCGTGTGTCCAAGCTGGAGGTGCCCTGGAGTCCCTATTGGATAGAAACTCCATCTCCTTTTTGGATTCCGATTAGACTCCTCCTAAGAACCAACATTAACTGGTCTTAGGTGCCATCTAAGGATGAATCCAAGGGACTCTATTCCCATCAATTAGATTTAGATCTGATTTCATAAAGGGTTGTGATTGGTTGGGAAGAAGAGGAGTTGGATCACGCATAGTCTGTAAATAAGACCCTACGCCCAACTGAAAAGGCAATTGAATTCTCTATGCCCCAAGGCTGTTTGTCTCTCCCTCCATGCCAAGCCCATCTTCTCCCTCTCCTCTCCACACCCAAAGTAGTTTGGGATCTTAGTTGGTGCCATCCAGACGAGAGAAAGATGACAGAAAGCTAGAAGGCTGCACTACTACAAAGGACAACTACTGATCTTCGAAAGGTATTTTGAAGATCCTCCAAATCAGATTTAGATCTAATTTTTGGAGACGTGATAAAGAAGAAATGGATCTCCAAATCTAGTCTGAGTGGATATCGGTAGAGGCCAGGCACTTGCATGGCTAGATCCAGAACCTTCCTCTGCTTATAGGATCATCAACGGATAATAGGATTACCCTATATTAAGGTAAATTAAATTTGATTTAATTTATCTAAATTTATTTTAATTATTAAAATAATAAAGATCAAATTTGAAACATCCCAGATCTAATCTAGATCAAAGAAAAAAAATTTTAAAATATATCTCTTGATCCGATCAGATCTGAATGCACCTGATCCAAAAAATCAGGATTTTTTCTTCAAGCAAGCAATATGCGAATGGATTTTAGCATAGCTACTGACAAAAAGATATCCTGATAGTCAATGCCTTCACATTGACTATAACCTTTTACCACTAATCTAGCCTTGAATGTCTCTACATTTTCATCTGCACCAATCTTTCTCTTGTAGATTCATTTACACCCAATAGGTACTATACCTTCTGGTGGATCTACCAAGGTCCAGACTTGGTTTGAGTACATCAAGTCAATTTCTGACTTCAGTACCTCTAACCATTTTTCAGAGTCGATATCTGATATCGTCTTATTATAGGTTTTGGGATCATCACCATGAATCCCATTACCTATGAGGAACATTTTTTCTACATCCTCTGAAATAGTATCTAAATACCTCTCAAGAGGATGAAAATTCTTTTCGATCTACAAGGTGGAGGAGGTAGTGACTGGATTGGCTTAACCTGATTTAATTCCATTTGGTCCTTAGCTCGTTGCTCTAATGAGACTTTCTCATCGAGCTTGATCTGCTTTCCAATGCCGCTATCTTGAATAAACTATTTTTCAAGAAAGATGGCATGTCGACTCATAATCACATTATGATCTTCTGGAATGTAGAAATAATATCCTAATGACTCTTTAGAATATTCTATGAATCTAGCTCTAAAGGTCCTAAAGTCTAACTTATCCGCTTGTTGTCTTTTGACATGAGCCGGACAACTCTAAATTCTGAGATGACTCAGACTTGGTTTCTTATCATGCCATATTTTATACGGTGTGGTAGGAACGGTTTTAGAAGGAACCCTATTCAGTAAGTATATTGCAGTTAACAAACAGTATCTCCAAAGAAAATTAGAAAAGTCTGTGAAGCTCATCATGGATCGAACCATATCTAATAGAGTCCGATTTCTTCATTCTGAAATCCCGTTGAGTTGAGGTATTTCAGGTAGAGTCCATTGAGAGATTATGCCATTTTTCTTGAGATAGTCTTGGAATTTCCGACTAAGGTACTCACCTCCTCAATCTGATCGAAGAACCTTAATGGGTTTTTCAGTTTGCTTTTCTGCTTCATGTCTGAATTCTTTAAACTTTTTAAAAGCTTCAGACTTATGTCTCATAAAATATACATACCCATACCTAAATAAATCATCGGTAAAGGTTATGAAGTAGACTAGGTTGCCTCTAACCGACACATCAAATGGACCGCATACATCAGCATATACTAGGGCAAGAAGATCTGTGGCCCTTTTCCCATGTCCTACAAAAAGGAGCTTAGTCATTTTGCCATGAAGAAAGGATTCATAAATTGAATATGACTCAAAAGTCAACAAACTCAATAACCCAGTTTTCTCTAATTTGTTAATCCTATCTTCTGCTATATGACCTAATCTTAGGTGCCATAGATACCTATCATTAGGACTATCCCTAAAACGTTTTGATTTTATGGCATTCATATTTTGCTCGAAATTAAGAATAGATACATCAACATGTAACTGATAAAGATCATTAATAAGAAAACCACTTGCAATTTTATTTCTTTCATAAAGAATGTTATAATGGTCCTTAAGAAAACTAATTACATAGCCTTCTAATGCAAGGCAAGAAACAGAAATCAAATTCCTACTTACTGCAAGCACATAATAACAGTCTTTTAATACTAAGTCTAAACCAGATGGTAGTCGAAGAGGATATGTTTCCACGGCCACGGTAGTAACTCTTGCTCTATTTTCGACGTGCAGAATCATCTCACCATCTCTCAGCCTCCTGCTATCCTCAAGACCCTACATACAAGTACATAAGTGAGCACTAGAACCAGAGTCAAGCACCCAACTGAATGCAGAAGAAATAGTAAGGTTAGACTCAATAACGAGCATACCTCCAGAAGGATCTGCCTCCTCCTTTTTTAGGATGGCCAGGTAAGTAGGGTAGTTTCGCTTCCAGTGGCCATCATTGTTGCAATGAAAATACTTTTCTTTGTCAGCGGCCTTCTTCTTCAGCTCTGCCTTTTTTCTTCTTTCCTCCTTTCATCTTCTGCTTTTTCACAGACTTCTTCTTCTTTTCAAAAGACTTTCTTTTGGAAGAAGTCTATTTCATAGAAAGCACTGAGCTTTTAGAATCTTTCATGGAAAGCTCAATGGTAACCAGCATGTTCATAAGTTCGACCAAGGAATTTTGAAGTTTATGCATATGATAGTTCATGATGAACTGCCCATACGCATCAATCAAGAATTGCAAAATTATATCATTCTGCAAATCTAAGTCCAACCTCACTCCGAGCTTCTTAAGCTCTTTCAAGTCCTTGATCATCATTAGATAATGATCTTGGACTGACTACCCATCAGGCATCTTAGCCTTAAATAGTCGTTTAGTGACTTGATACTTGGCTGCGTGACTCTGTTCACCAAACATCTTCTGTAGGTGAGCCAACATTTGGCGAGCAGTCCTGATATCTTCATGTTGGCACTGAAGTTCATCAAACATCGAGCCTAACATATAGTATCTGACCTTATTATCTTCATCTATCCACTTATCTAGAGACGCTCTCTACTCAGTGGATGGACGAGCTGGTAAGGTGGAAGGATCTTGGTCCAATACATGAGTTAACTTCTCAGAACCCAAAATGATTTTGAAGTTTCGAAGCCAATCCTTGTAATTTGATCCGGTCAGTCTATGGGTGTCTAGGATTCGTGCTAGTGGGTTGGATGCAGACATTTTTCTGTAGAGAGTCAAAGTTTTTAATTAGATATTATAATTAAGACTTAATCAATTTATTTAAAAATTTTATTTTTAAACAAATTAGCTACCACTATTTTCTCGGATCCCTACTCTCTCTCTATAGAGATGCGAAAATCTTCACGATTACTGATTTCTAGTGGATGGTGCAGTCTCACCGACTTACTCATCACCTCACCTAACAGTTATTGATGATGGGTTAGCCAATAAGTGAACAACTTTTGTTCAATGATTCTCTAATCATGATGCACCCAATCTTGATCTCTAATTTATGAATCTCACTGTGTCCGAAATATTGATCTACTCCTTAGTTATGTCAGACCCATCATTTACACAGATTGAATTCCTAATTGAGTCTCTCACCATTTTCAGAATATTGAGCCCAATCCATCCTTCAACCTGTAGCATCCAATGCCTAATAGACATGGTTGCATCTTTTTGGTGCAACTGAGCCACTATAATCAGTCGAGAATAATCAACCTCGAAAAGGGCCCACACATGTACAATGGTGGAAGACCTTAGACTTAATCTTTTCTTAGTAAGATTTGATTTAGGCCTGATTAAACTAGACTTGACATAGTCATAACCATTATGACTAACTTAGTGGCATGGGTTAG
Organism: Cocos nucifera; assembly: GCA_006176705.1. Taxonomy (NCBI): domain Eukaryota; kingdom Viridiplantae; phylum Streptophyta; class Magnoliopsida; order Arecales; family Arecaceae; genus Cocos; species Cocos nucifera. Next base: position 81,070 of record QRFJ01007469.1, read on the forward strand.
CTCAGATTATTGACCACCTCAAATTAGAACTGAGTCAAAAAACATGGCTAGGTAAGTGAGACCGGTGGAAGGGATATTCCATTAATTCGACAAGAATGCATTCGAGTCGAGTAGCTCCTAATTAAAAATCAGTCGATCGTATCTGCCAAACTTATCTTAGACACCAAATTATTGAGCCAGAATCAATTGGATTAGCCTACAATCCAGACTCTAACCACTGAGCCTAATTAGGTCTTAGCTTGATTGATCACTCACGTGACTCGATTTTGACCCAGACTTAATCCTATTAGGCTGGTCAATTTAAACCAACTCTTGATTTGGTTTGATCAACTGCTTAGACCTAATTGAGCTACCCAAGCCCAAACCCAATTTTATGAACATGTCTTAGATCTAAAAATTTTTAATTTTAGACCTAATATGTTTCATAATCTTAATTCTTAATTAAGTTTAGGGTTTATCAATAAAATATGCAAACAAGATCCTAGGGTTTTAGGATCTAGGGTTTTATAGAAAGTAAGTTTTCAATTTTTGATTAAGAACGAATGCGTAGCACCCCTATACATCATAAGAACATCCCATCGAATGGAAGGAGAGGATCTTTAAATCCTACTTTATTCTTATGACTGGATGGCCAAGGGGAACGTCTTAATCAGAAATACAACTAATCTACAAAAACTAATTAGATCTAAGCATATATCTCATATAAAAATTGATCTAATTAAAGCATGTTTTGTATACATCATATCATGCATATTTTTTAGATCTAAATTATCTCATAATCATCTAAAAAATTAAATTTAAATTTGATCTTATCAAATAAAATTTAATCTAGATTCTATTGTAGAGCTATTCTACAACTAGTCTAAACATGCAACTATCATATCTCATATGAATAAATTAAATTTAATTTATTTTCTATTTTTATATCTAATTATAATATTTATAATATTAAAAAATAATAAATAGATAAATTTAAAAATTATATTTAATTAAATAAAAATTATGATTATACTAGACTACACATAGAATAATTCTATTCCTAGTCTAGTTATGTATCTTATATGTATTAGATCTAGATTAATTAATTTTAATTTTTTTAATTTTTGATTTTAGATCTAATTATATCTCATGTGATATCTGAAATCACTAATTTATCAAATTAAATTAGATCTAAATAAATTTTATAAGAACCCAGCTCTTATACCAGTTGAAGAGAAATCCTAAATTTTTGGGGTCAGGTTCGTTCAGATCTGATTGGATCGAGAGGCATATTTTAAAAAAATTTTCTTAGATTCTAATCAGATCTAATATTTTTTAGCTCTAATTTTATAATTTGATAAATAAAAAAATTAAATTAAATTAAATCTAAATTAATTTTATCTTGATTCTAGGTAATCTGATTATCCGTTGATGATCCTGCTGAAGCCCTGAGGTTCTGGATCTAGCCACGCAAGTGCCTGACCTCTACCGATACCACTCAGACTAGATCTGAAGATCTTCTTCTTCTCTTTCTTTTCTCCAAAAATTATATCTGAATCTGATTTGGAGGATCTTCATAACTTCTTTCGAAGATCAGCAATCATCTCTGTAGCGGTGTTGCCTTCTTCCTTTCTCGTCAACCTTTTCTTGTCTGAATCGCACTAATCTGAAGCCCAACTATCCTTGGGCATGGAGAGGAGAGAGATAGCCTGAAGGTGGCATGGAGAAAGGAGAGGGACAGCCTTGGGGCATGGCTAGGAGAGGAGTCTCTAAAAAGTTGGGCGTAAATAGATCTTTATATAGACCCTGCTGCGCCATGCAGTGCCACATCACCCTGACCAATCACGTTGCTTCATTCAATCAAATCTAAATTTGATTGGTGGGATGACATCATCTGATCCAATCAAATGAGAGATCCATAGATTCATCCTAAGGAGGCGCCTAACACTGATCAAAGTCTATAGGTGAGGGTCACCTAGTTTGAATCCAAAAAGCAATCTAGAGTCCCATCCATATGGAACTCCAGGCATCCTTTTCCATGGGCGCACGCCATCCTAAGCATGCACCCCTTTTTTTTCAATTTTTAGGAAGGGGACAAGCTCCTATCTGCTCTCCAATAAGTGCATGACATATGGGCAGATGTCCAAGGATCAAAGGTTAACGTTTGACCAAAGTCAAAGGACAAAAATTAGCAGGTGATAGAAAATGGCAGGTGTTGTCTTAAATTTATCTCATAAATTAAGACAACCCTTTTCTGACTTGAACAAGCTTCAGTCAGACCAAGTAAAGGTACCTGAGTGAGCACAAACTCATTTGGCTCAGTCGAGATAATTTTTAATGATAGAAAAAGGAGAATATTAGGTTCAATCGTATGCTAGTATGATTTTCTTGAACCTAATTGAATCTAATTCAAATCAATTGAACTAGATTAGTCTAATTGATGATACCCAGATCCAAACCCTTATTTGTGTGATCCAATTAGGTTCAGTTCTGTATGATAATGGGATATGTCATGATCCCTATCATCAACATCATCAAAACTTCTTTCGATAGATCAGAACTTTTTTAATTCAGACAACTGAAATGATCGATCATCTAAATCATTCTAATTACTCCCAAAATCTATCAGTGATACCTAGCAGTATATGGTGGCAATCCATCAAAACTCAAGATGAATCTCTCGATTTAAGTTCTTCTATCTTGAGCTCTAATCAGATTAGGATTAAGGTAAACTCATCAAACCCTAATTTCTATCATATGATTTAATCATTCGATTCAATTCCGATGTGAAGACTTTAATAGAAACTCTTTCTATTATTTCACTCTCTACCATGGCCATGGGCTTATGGACTTGATTTTCATGATCATCATAGGGCTGCTCCTCATCCATCGAGGTAGATAGATTCCATCTTGGTGCAATCCAATTTCTATAATGAACATGCTATAGCCAACATACACCTCAAGATTCCGAATGACTAGGAGACCGAGTCATGGTGTAGTCAAACTATAACACCCTCAAGATGAACTACCGATGCACCTCAAGTTAAAGAACCAGATACACCACTGTAGCTTCGAGTCAGTCATCGATGAGAAGGTAGACTTCCTTATGACTACTCGAGATGGTCATTCTCAGTGCTCTCGCTCTCTAATGACTACCTATACTCTCGCTCCGGTGTCTCTACACCATAGACTCAAGACTGATCTACTATAAAGAAGCGATTGTATACTAACCTTTTGGATCAATCACCATCCTCATGATAATCCTACGGTCAGAAGCATTTTATGAGTTAATAATGAAAATTCTTATCTTAAATTTTCAACTCTTGAAAATAAGAATTATCATTACTATTAACTCAAAAGATGTATCACAGACACTAAATACACATATGTGATAGAAAATAATTTATTTTATTATTTATAGTTAAAATTATAATTTTGCCCTTAGAAGTATATTATAAGTGTCGACTAATTCTGGCTTCTAGGGCACACATATCTAACAAGACCAAGGTCTGATAAATGCTTGTTTATACGGTACCCCAAGAAAACTAGGGGATATTATTTTCACCTTGCTGAAGTGCAAAAGATGTTTGTCAACAATAGGATAGTCTTTTTAGAAAAGAAGTTCCTTAGGAAAAGAACAGCTACCTCTAATGTTGAGCTTCATGAAGTTCAACAAGTGAAAAAACTAACATATTCTAGTGAACCTGTAGAACTAAATTTGATAAGATCAAATTCAGAGCCTATTATAGAGGCACCTTTGAGGAGATCCGATAGAGTACCATATTAATCAAATAAATACTATAATTTCTTGGTCTGAAATGTTGATCCTGTTAAACTCGATGAGAATGATGAGAATTCGATCACTTACATGGATGTCATGCAGAGGTCCAACTTCGATAAGTGGCTAGAAGCCATGAAGTCTAAAATGGAGTTCATGAAAGTCAAAAGTGTATGGATATTGATTGATCCATCTAAAGAGGTAAAATTCATTGGATGTAAGCAGATTTTCAAAAGAAAAAAAAGTACAGATAAAAAGATGAAGATCTATAAAGCCCATCTAGTTGCCAAAGGATATCATCAGCATTATGGTATTGACTATGATGAGATATTTTTTTTGATGGCAATGCTCAAGTTCATTCGGATTATGCTTGCAAAAGCAGCATAGCAGAATTATGAGATCTGGCAAATGAATATGAAGATAGCTTTTCTAAATGGAGAGCTGAATGAAGAGGTGTATATGATACAGCCTGAAAGATTTACATCTATAGATGAGTTCAACGTGTACAAGCTTTAGAGTTCCATTTATGGATTGAAGCAAGCATCTCAGAGTTAGAACATGCATTTTGATAAAGTGATCAGAATATATGGCTTCTTTAAGAATGAAGAAGAATCCTGCATTTATAAATGGACTAATGGTTCTATAGTTATATTTTTTGTATTGTATGTAGATGATATTTTCTTAATCAGGAATGACATCCTTGCACTATAGAAAATAAAGGTTTGGCTGTCTTCTCAGTTCTACATGAAGAACTTGAAAGAAGCTTCCTACATTTTAGGGATGAAAATCTATAAAAATAAATCTAAAAGATTGCTTGGATTATCCTAGTTCACGTACATCGATACCATGCTGAAGAGGTTCAGCATGATAAATTTTAAAAATGGCTATCTTCGATAGGACATAAAATTTTTCTCTCGAAGAGAAATTGTCCAGCAACTCAAGAGAGAGAGTATATGAGTAGAATACCATATGCTTCAATAGTAGGTTTCATTATGTACGCCATGATGTATATGAACTAGATGTGATATACTCACGAGGGGTAATGAGTAGTACCAGTCTGATCTAGATGAGAATCACTAGAAGGTTGTAAAGTCAATCCCAAAGTATTTAAGAAATACTAAGGACCAGTGGCTCATCTATGGAGATGCTGACTTAAAACTTATGGGATATACTAATTTTAGTTTTCAATCAGATCATGATGATAGTAAGAGTGTGTCAGGTTATATGTTTATCCTAAATGATAGAGTGGTCTACTAGAAGAGTTTCAAGCAGCACACTATGGCTGAGTCTGTGTGCGAGGGGGAGCATATCATGGCATCCGATGCTACGAAGAAAGCTATGTGGCTATAGAAGTTCATCGACGAGCTGGGAGTGGCACCCTCCTTAGATGGTCTGATTCTGCTTTACTATGACAGCACTGGAGCCATAGCTCAAGCGAAGGACCGAAGGCACATTAGCACACTAAGCATATTCTACATCACTACCATCTTGCATGAGAAATTATCGAACGAGATGATGTCGACCTTTAGAAAATTGATGAAAAGGATAACATGGCCGATCCATTAACTAAAGCCGTCAGAATCAAAGAGTTTGACAATCATAAATGAAAGATGGATATTCGATACTGTTCTAATTGGCTTTAGTCTAAGTAAGAGTTATTGGGTATTGTATCCTAAAGCCAATTGTCTAGATTATAGACGATTGAGCTGTACGTAATTTATACTTGAATTATAAATAAATAAAATTATTATTCTAGCATGCCATCATGTTTGTGCATCTTTCTGTAATGAACTCTTCTATGATGTTCTTAGGACTATTTAGACTCGACAAAAAAGAATTTATCATTTAGTTCTTAAACCTATTTGCGATCAAATGATACGTTGTTATCTAGGATGATAATGTTATCCAGTGTAGGTCATTGCATGCCATATGGGTTAGTTGTTCTCTTAATCAAGGAGTATGGAGATACTAGTATGGCATGCATGTGAAGTGTAGGGGTACATTTCACTGAACGTGATCCAACTATGGAGCTCTCTACTGTCAAAAGTTGCTTGCAAAGGATATAGGTATAAGCAACTCTTAGACCTAAGAGCATCATGGTGACTTGCAAGCAACTCACTGTACTTTAGTATCGAACTATCTGAATTTCTAATTCAATGATGAAATATTATTGGGTGTAGTCAAGTACTTATTTAGTCGATGTGTGAGTTAAGATGAGATTGACCCCTCCAAGTGTTAGAGTAAATGCATCACTGTATTTTAATTTAGCAAAATTTCGACGGGGATAGTGAAGGGAAATCCTGATTTCTCGATCCAGGTTCGTCCAGATCTGATCAGATCAAGAGATATATTTCAAAAATTTTTTTCTTGATCCCAATCAGATCTTGATATGTTTCAGATCTGATTCTTATTATTTTAATAAATAAAATAAAATAAGATAAATTAAATCAAATTTAATTTACCTGATTTGGGTAATCCTATTACCCTGTAGATGATCCTGATTGCAGCGGAAGGTTCTGGATCTAGCCACGCAAGCGCCTGGCCTCTACCGATATCCACTCGGGTTGGATCTGGAGATCCTCTTCTTCTCTATCATGCCTCCAAAAATCAGATCTGGATCTGATCTGGAGGATCTTCAAAACTCTTTTGAAGATCTGCAGTCGTCCTTTTGCAGCAGCGCAGCCTTCTTGCTTTTGATCGCCTTTCCTTGATCTGAATCGCACCAACCTAAATCCAAAACTCTTTTGGACGTGGAGAGCAAGGGGAGAAGAGACTATGGCGTGGAGAAGGAGGGGAGAGGCAGCCTTGGGGCATGGGGTTTCTCAATTGAATTGCATTAGCATTAGGGTTGGGCGCAGGGTCTTATTTATAGACCTCTTGTGATCCAACTCCTCTTCCTCTCAACCAATCACAACCCTTTGTGAAATCAGATCTAAATCTGATTGGTTGGAATAGAGACCCCTGGATTCCTCCTTAGAGGGTGCCTAAGACCAGTCAAACAGGATTCTTAGTAGAACTCTGATTGGAATCCAAAAGGGAGGTGGAGTCCTTGTCCAACAAGGACTCCTAGGCGCCTCCTACTTGGGCTCACGCCACCCTTGGCGTGCGCCCTTCTCCTTGCCAGGTTCTGGCAGGGGGACAGGCCCCCACCAGCTCTCCAATAGGTGCATGACATGTGGTCAAAAGTCAAAGGTCAATGGTCAACGTTTGACCAGTCAAAGGTAGACTTTTGACCAAAGTCAAAGAATAAGAAATGGCAGGTGACCAAAAATGGCAGGTAATGTCTTACAAATAAGACAACCTATTCTGACTTGGACAACCTCCAAGTCAGACCATATGAAGGCCTCTGATTGAGCACAAACTTCTTTGGCTCAGTCAGGACAACTTATTTATGATAGCAAAAGAAGAACGTTAGGTTCAATCGAGTGCTAGCACGATTTCCTTGAACCTAATTGAATCTCATTCAGATCAATTGAACTAGATCAGTTCAATTGATGATCACCAGATTCAAACCCTTGTTTGTGTGACCTAGTTAGGTTCAGTTCTGTATGGTAATGGGATATGTCATGATCTCTATCATAGACATCATCGAAACTCCTTTCGATGGATCAGAACTCTTCTGATTCGAACAGCTAGAATGATCGATCATCTAAATCATTCTAATTGCTCCCAAAATCCACCAGTGACACCTAGCAGTATATGGTGGCAACCCATCAGAGCTGAATGTGAACCTCTTGGTGCAGCTACCTGTGTGATTAAGTTCTTCTATCTTGAGCCCCGATCAGATTAGGGTTAAGGTAAACTCGTCAAACCCTAGTCTCTGTCATATGATATAATCATTCGATTCGTGTCCAATGTGAAAACCTAAATAGAAACTCTTTCTATTATTTCACTCTGCCATGGCCATGGGCTTTAGGACTTGATTCTCATGATTATCATAGGGCTGCTCCTCTACCACCGAGGTAGATAGATTCCATCTTGATGCAATCCAGTTCCTACAATGAACATGTCATAGCCAACATACACCTCAGGGTTCCATATGGCTAGGAGACCGAGTAATGGTGTAGTCAAACTATAACACCCTCAAGGTGAACTGCCGATGCATCTCAGGTCAAAGAACCAGACACACTACTGCAGCATCGAGTCAGTCATTGACGAGAAGGTAGACTCCCTAATGACTACTCGAGGTGGTCACGCTTAGTGCCCTCGTTCTCTAACGAGTACCTGTACTCTCGCTTCGGTGTCTCCACACCGTAGACTCAAGACTCATCTACTAAAGAGAAGCGATCGTACACCAACCTTCCGGATCAATCACCATCCTCGTGATGATCCTATGGTCGGGAGCTGTTTATGAGTTAATAATGATTATTCATGTCTTAAATTTTTAACTATTGAAAATATAAATTATAATTACCATTAACTCAAAGGATGTATCACAGACACTAAATACATAGGTGTGATAGAAAATAACCCATTTCATTAATTATAGTCAAAATTACAATTTTGCCCCTAGAAGTGTATTACAAGTGTCAGCCAATTCTGGCTTCTAGGGTACATATATCTAACAGATAGTCCATATAATGGATATTGAAATTTGAAATATAATATAGATGATTTTTTAGGATTGACAGTTAAATTCTAGGTCATCTTATGAATATTTGGATTAAGGGGATGAATTATATGGTAACCATATATCATAGGTTTATGGATATTGTGATGCGACTATTCGATCTATCTGAATATTGGATATCATTGCTAGATAGTCACATCGATTGGTATAAAAAATTGATTTCTATGATACCGACTTAGAATTTGAACCTATAGGGTTATATATAATAGGAGATTTTATCTGATCTGATGGCTAATCAAGAGTCCTAATGATCTGGGACTCTATGGTCAAGAGTCCTAATGGACTGGATCTCTATCATCGAGAGTCTCACTAGACTGAAACTCTGTCTTCGTATGTCTTATAGGACTGAAACTCTAATATTATTAAAGGATTAGTTAGTAATTTGATTGCTGATTAGCTTAATTTAATTGAGTGATGAGGTTTGGATCAAATTTGATTGAATTTGATTCAATTGAATTTGATCCGATTAGGTCATTGGTTGATCAAATTGCTATGGGAGATTGGACTCTAATTTGATCAGAGGTTGGACTCAGTCAATTTATAATTTGATTAGAATTTAATTGGATTGGGTTAAGCCTAATTTGATTGAATTTATGCTAGTCTAATTGGGTCTAAACAAATTAGTTTAGATGAAACCAATTTGAACAAGTAAAATTAGATTTTGAATTTCCTTCTCCCTAGCCACCTTGACTTTGACCATGCCCTCTCCATGCCCTTTTCTGATTTTTTATGTGAGATTTCTTATACAAAAATGGGTGCCTTCCCTTCTTTCTCCCTTTGACCTGGTCCAAGCATTGGATCAGATGAGATTCACTTGAATCTTGAATTCAAGTAAGTTTGTTGGCCCTCTTACTCCTCTCTCTTTTCCATTCCCCATGCCATCTTGTTTTGTCACACTTTTTCATGGCATTTTTTCAAAGTGGGTTCAGAACGAGAGTCCTTTTGATTGTCACCCATCTGATAGTGACATTGGAAATGGATAGGACTCCTCTTGAATTTTGAATTCAAGTGTTTTGGTTAGAGGTTGCAACAAATCTAATCTCCAACACTTATCTCCTCCCATGTAGTTTTCATATTGTATGTCATCCATTTTAAATGGAATTTTTTTTGTGCATGCATGGGAGTGCATGAGAAATCTGAAAGGGTGTGTGTGGGGTTTCTTAGAGAGATCAGAAAGGGGTGCATCCATCTAGGGTGAGAAATAGTCAAATGTAGAGAGTCTACATAATCTCTCTTTCTTTTGTTTCTCATACAAATTTTAAATAATTTAAAATTTGCATGTAATTTAGTTTTGAGAAATAGGTTTCACAAAATTAAAGAGCTAGGTGTGAGGTCTCCTAGAAAATTTTTTTGAGTGTTAGAAAAATCTAGATAGCCTGATATCCGCATTTTGGGTGTGGGTAATCCTAGAATTTTAACCTAGGGTTCGAGTGGTGAGTTTGAACACTGTGAGTGCTCGATCACCACATAATTCACCACACCACCTCATCATCCTCCCTATAGTGTATCCTAACTTTCTAGAGCATCCAAAAGATCGAAAGAAAGATGGTTGATCGGATCAACCAAGATCGGCCATCGAAGGCTTCGGCGAGGAGCTAACACTCCGGTAGAGCTGGTTGGGATCAGAAGCTCTGTGTGGACTAACTGTAGAGGCCGAATGACTATGCAGCTGCATCGCAATGCGAGGAGCTACTTTCTAGTGGATTCGGATTGTGGAGTTCGTCTACCCATGCTCAGGTATCATGTTTTGAACACGAGTAGATTGGTAGATGTGGTTTACTAATCTTATGCATTTAATTTTCTATTACATATAAGCATATCTAGATCCTAATGTAAAGTTTTTGATATGATCATTACATGCATAAAATTAATATTAGATTAATTTTAGCTTCTATTGTACTTATATTTTAAAAATATTTCGAAAAGTATGCTTAGAATCCTACACGGTTTCCATCATGGAGTACTCAAAATATTGGAGATGAAAAGAGAGCTTAGAGAGGAGAACATATTCAGAGGATCCTAATTATAGATGGAGCCTGCAACAGATTGATGGTGACAGCTGCAATGAAAATCAGTAGGCCGTTTGGGCTACTCAAAATTTATTATGGAGAGTGAGCTATCATTTATCATGACTTGCTGATCGTTAGATTTTATTTGCTGGAATTCATATGGAAGGTCGGATGTTTCTGAGCTTGATCGTGAGCCACTCATACTAAGATCAAGATGCTAAAGTTTAGGATTAGACTGACTAAGCTTGAAGGTCAACCTTTAAGTTGAAGGTGACGAGTTTGTAGGTTAGGCTCCGAGTTTGAATCTTGGCATAACTACTTCAATAGCTTTTGGAAGTCAGTAGCCTTCAACGTCGGCCAAAGGCAAACACTAATGCTCCAGACTAGAGAACTTAAGGTTGGAAAAGAAGTAATGGGTTCTTCAATTAAGACTGCGTCAGAGATGCTTTAGTTATTCTGATAAAGCTCGGCCAGTGCTCAAGATTGGCCCAAAGTCGGGGCATGATAGTGCTGAGATTTAGTGCTTGTAAAGTCATTGCTGCTTACCCCAAGCTGAAGGTCGGAGACAAATGGATGACGAGCCTCTTTTGCCAACTCAAGCTTGTTTAGCCAAGATTTGCATAGTAGTCTTGGTAAGATTTGCCACCTACAAGATAAAGTTGAAGAATTGAAGTAAAGAAGCTCCGCCAACACAAGAGATCGGGCATTGATAGAAGTCATTGTTATTTTTGAAACGAGCTACCTTCAGTTGAAGCTCTGAGCTCAATCAAACTTGGAGGCCGACCTTCCGAAACTCATCTAGATTAGAAAGTTGACTTGATCGAATCTCAAATTTGGACATCGTGACTTCGGATGGCACTATGCCAAAATCGAACTTTGCTGGACTTCGGTGGAAGTTATTTTACCCCAACACCTAATAAGGAACTTCTATCATTTCCTGCAATCTTAAACTGACAATGGTAAACAAATCACAGCAGTACCCAACCCGTGAAAAATTATACGTCATGGCCAGACGGACGGATTCCAATCTGAAATCACTATGTTGACCGGGCCTAGTTTAAAATTTTCCCCACCATCATTAAACTGGTTCGTGACCGTGAGCTGATCCGTTCCGGTAAGGCCAGGGCTGCACACTGGTTCAGGACAACTCTGTCTACATCTATGATGTAAAAGACTGAAAAAACTGGGGCCATAGTCCTTTCCAGTTCTTTCATCTTTCTTTCTCCTTTCTCCAAAGTTGTGGCACTCAGAAATATAAGTTTGCTTTTGCAGAGGTGTATGCTGTTGTAGCTAAATAGATGTAGGGTAGAAGGTTGGGAATCCATTAGTTAGCGGACCTGCAGCAAACATCAGCTTACTCCCAGCCATCCTCACCTTGGGGACCACAATCCCACTCACTGCTGGTGGACAAGATTGTTGAGACTTCGTGTACTGAAAAAGAAAAGGCTACATCAGTTCTCTTCCATGAATGCTACAGTGGCTCCGCTTTGTTCTTGGATTGTGAAAGAACGTAGGAATAGGCCCATGGGACAACATATTGGTTTATCCCACCAGTTCGGGTATCACTAAGGGCCACAGTTCATGATACAACATGAGACGATTGCCAATGGCTACCATGTACTCTGCTTACAACTCCAGCCACGCAAAGCCCGTGAGAAACAAGTCCATGGTTGGCATCAATCGAGCCCTCCTTTTAGCTATTCAGGTGCATGTCGGATTCACAAGCTTTCTTTGGTAATTGGTCCATAAAGGATTCATTTTAGCAGGGAGCTCACATGGATTAGCCTGGCAGTTTTGCCGAAGTTGCAACATCAAATGCTCCTGTGATAGCCAACTGATGAAATGTTTTTAAGGTCTGTTAAACCGTAAGTTTGTAAAAACAAAGACGTGAAAATCATTTATTCTTCTGTTCAATCTGTTGGAAAATTCAAGCCGAAAATTAAAATGGAAGAAAGAACAAAGATTAGTTTCCACTTCATCATATTATGTGGAAAATTAAAATTCGAATTCATAAGCAAATATTCAAAGCCACAAGGTGTAAGATTATATATTTGAAGAGCTCGAACAGAAGCAGGACCACAAATTAGAGCACCGTAATTCTTTGTTTAATCTAAGAAAACCCTTAAGATACGAGAATGTGTCTTTTGGTGCAACTTTCTGAAAGTATTCTGTTTGTGGAGGGGCATGAACTAACAAACTGCAAATGTTTCTAATACACAAAAGGTAGTATCCTCCAAGGAACCAACTTGCAGTATTCTTCCCAGACCTCCTTGTACTTCTGTGAACACCTTTCTTCATCTCTCCTCTCCCTCCATATAAGTAGAATAAGAAGGTAGATAGGATATAAGTACGGAATCACAGAACTGCAGGAGACGTTAACTGTTACTTGCACCGCAACTATCAAAAACAATATGCGGATAGGGAGGGGAAAAAAATCACCTTGTCCCACATGGAAAACTGAAAGAAAGTGCCAGCAGTAGATCTCCAAGGTAATTGCAATGTCTTGCAATACCCCTACAAAAAAGAATTAACACATTGAGTGTAAAGTGTGAAACCATGTCTCCAGTTTTAGCGTCATATGTGGGTCACAAGTGTCCAACACTATTAATATTTCTCATAGTTGCATCCACAATACCATAAACAATGTGGAAACATGGTTAAGTACTGGATGCCTAATGGTTAGCCCCAGTGAAGATGTCAAAAAAGTCATTAACTTATATTCAGCTAAGCTATTTTAAAAACCACACGTTTTGCTTTCAAATGCTCAGCTGAAAGGTTAACAAGTACCAGTTTGTTCATGCAGAAGTTATTTATATAATCATTAACCTACCATGTTAACCATCTAACCCCAATAGCTTAAGCTGATATGAAAAGGATCAACAATATATATCAGACTTAACATCTATGCTCACAAATGGCCCGAAGCACCCACCTGGAGATATAACTGAGTCAAAACAGACAGAAAACATAATAACAGATAACACAGGATAATTAAATAAATAACTAAACTGGAAGGAATCAAACCCGTGACCTCTAGCAAAACTGTCTGACAATGTGTTAAGAAACGATAGAAGAAAGCAACAAGTGGTGGACTTATGTACTTCTCCTTCGAACTTAGAATATTATTGTAAGTGTATATGAGCTTGTGAGCTTGTAGTTGGGATTTGATAACAATAAGATGGGGCAAAACTACCTTGATCACAAATATTCTGGTTATTGAGGTGTTCCAACTAAACTTGGTTACAACAAATAAAATAATGCTTCAAATACCAAACTGGTTTATCTCTAATATGTTTTCTAATTTTCAAATATTAATTTATTGACAAGATTTAGAAAAAGAAATCTGTTATTGACAAGATTCAGCACATTCAGACCTGTGATTAAAAAATTTTGTTCCTCAAGGTGTCACAAGCAAATTTGTTATTTTTTCTTGGATTTCTGAATTCAACTCAGTATATTGGAAGGCTTTCACAAAACTATAAAGACATGTTCATTTTCAAACATAGGCAAGAACACTCAAGTTACATTGGCAATTTATTGACATTAATCAAAAAAATAAGCCAAGAGCACTGAAACGATGGTATGAATCCCAAAGCATGATTACACTCTGATGAGCTATGTTGGAGTGTGATTCCACACCAAATTGTTTAATAAAGAAGAAAATTAATATAATTTTTTGTGCAGAATAGCATGACCAATTTGACATGAAAATGGCCCATCACCTTTCCTCAAATTACCTGAAAGGAAAGCCAATGTCTCACACTAGCCAAAAGAAAAAAAAAAAGAGAAGAAAAGAATGTTTTAGAAGCATCTATATTATTTCTTCCTTTTGTGGGATTCTATATTATTTACTTAAGATGGCGAATAATTATTACATGATTGTAACTATTAAAACATATTTTGGTGAGGAACACTAAAAACAGTTAAGATAACAGTTAATCTTTAAAAATGTATTGCAATAATGGTTCGAGAATTTTTACCAGTAACCAGAAGAAAGCAACTTTCCTCCAATAACTTTTGGTGGTTTACCCCATATGTGAGCTTTAGGGTTCTTCTTGAATACATGTTTCTGCTTGTTGGCTCCTCTGAATACTCGATAACTGCATGCTTCATAGGAAATCTGATCAAAACATGAGCATACTTCTAAAAGGAACTAGCACTCGAGATAAGTGTTAACCATAACAAAGGCATCAGATTATTTCATTTATAAGGAAACAATGTAATTTTACCCAATGATAAAAGTCAAGCAATTGGCTGCAGCTGCAACTTTTGTTAGCTCCACTTTGTTTTTCAAAAGCCACCAACCCTGGACCAAAATATAGACAGAATAAATAAACTGAGAACTTTCAGCTAAAATTAAAGTAAATTTCCAAACAGGTTCAAGTATAAGATGTTCCAAAAGGTTGGAAGTTCATAGACAAAGTAGTTGTCGCTTAGCCACACAGCGAGAGATGCTAACAGTCCTCAATGATAGGCATCGTGGGCTTCATGCACAGAAGTTTGTTATGTATCATTCAGTTTATCTTCAGTGCATGGGCAGTAACCTTAAAAGACAAGATGATGTGAAAGAACAATCAAATAAGCAAATGTTTCTGAAAAACAATGCATTGGGAATGATGTGATATAAGCAAATTCTATAATCAGACGAAAATTTAACTTTCCAAGAAAAGAGAGAAATGAGTAGAAATCACCAAGTGTTTTGGATCTGTTAAAGTTTCCAATGTTCAAAGACCATCATAGGCATTATGCACTACATGATTTAATATAGAGAGGGGAGTGTGGAGGGGTTCTTTAGAGGATGAAACTCCAGCTATCAGTGTTGATGGCAAAATTAAATCCAATACCAAACCATTCTAGTGCAAAACCGGCAACATTACAGGATGCCAACACAGCTCTACCGGTACGTAGATCTGCACCGGTTGGTACCCATGCATACCAACATACCATAATGGTTGTACCAGTCAATACTGATGGTTTTTCAATTTTTCGGAACATGTTAGTTTTAGTATCTACTGACAGTACCAGTACAGTACCCACGCTGCATCTTTCCAATGGAAAAACAGTACGGGGGTTCAAAACTAGTATTTAATAACTTGATTCAAAGATTATCGTCAAGTGAACTTTTGGTATGCAGAGTGACATGCAATCTCCTAGTCCTTGTTTAGATATTCAGCAATAGTGGACCATCATAATCTTGATTTTTTATCTGACAAAAAGGGCAGGATTGGTCAAATTGATAGAGTACACAGTAAAATCCATTATGCATACAATACCTGTGCAATGTGAGTCCATTATTCTTGCAACAGGATGCATTGCAGAAAAATGTTAAATGGGCATGGGGATGTCATGGACAGGTTAAAAATTAACTTGCCTGAATACTAAATGTGAAAGGGATGAAAACTAGATCTCCAAAGACCAGCATAAAACCCAACCTTTCTGCAATAATGTCCCACCTATAAATTATAACCAAATTTTTACAATGATTAGTTTCATAAATCCAATTACATTATCGATAAATCATAAGGCAACAGCAAAGCAGCATTTATGTCATCATGAATGAAAGTATGAAATCATAGCCACAAAGGATTAAATTTTAAAGATTATGATAGCGTGGAATTGCACATCAACAAGTGACTGCATCACAGGCCCAAGGAAATGGCATAGAAGCACACTACGTCTATAATTTTTACATAACGAAAGTTTGACCTAAACCTTGCAAGTAGAGAAGCAAAATACACCAAGCTTAGCATATTAAATTGCACATTCCTTCAAATTCCCTAAATGCAGATCATTAAAAAATAATGGAAATGACACTAACATTTTTTTAGACTAGAAAACATCTCTTTCTAAGCTAAACCTCCAAACTTTCATCAGAATTACGGAGAATTGTTTTCTAAAGCCTAGAACAAATCAAAACTAGGTCAACATAATAAAATATAACATATATTTTAAAAAGAAAAAAATTAAAACTATATGCATGCTGTAACATCCCGAACCAACAAAATAATAAATTAAAAGATTTGTGTTCGGGTATGCATGGCATAGAAATTCATTTATGATATATTTGAGCACAACTTATGATTATCTGCAATTTGCGAGTCCTGAAAATTTTCTAAGTCTAAAAACTAGCACCTATATGGAAGGCTATATAAAATATATATTTTTTTGAAACCAAAATTAGCGATAATTGATCTTTAAGTGTTGGTGAGTTACAAAGTGATTTTTAATAAATTTTGAGACCTTTTAACCTATTCGTTCTCAAGAAAGAAAGTTTTAAAAGTTTCATATTTGGAAAAATTTGAACTAGAACCCTAGTTTTGATATCTTATTCTTAAGGATTCTAATTTTTCTGATATTTTTATTGATTCCAAATAGGGGGTATTTCCTTATTTACATTTATATTTTAAAGTTAATAGTAAGTAAATGTAAACAAGAAGAGTATTAAGCAAGCATTGTGATCAACAAAAAGAGTATTAAGCAAGCATTGTGATCAAAAATAAAATTTCTGTAACCCAAGAGTTCGAGTTGACCCGATTTGAAATCAAGCCAACCCGAGTCTCAGGCTACAAAAAAACTAGTTTCTATTTTTCTAAAAGAGCCTATCCGATTTGAGTTCGAGCTGACCCAAGTGACACTCGAGCTGATCCGATTTGAGTTCGAGCTGACCCGAGTGACACTTGAGCTAATCCAATTTGAGACCGAGCTAGCTCAGCTAGTGGGAACAGAAAAGCGGTGCTGGCTATGAAGCCTTAAAAGTTAAGTTTTTAAATGAATTTTTGGAAAGTAATTTAATAGGTGGCTTCCTTGAGTTATGCCACATAATTAGAAGAGAGAGGGAGAGGTGTGTTGGCGTTTTAGAAGGGTGACACCTAGCAAATCTTTTCTAATTCATTTCTTGTTCCAAAATAAAAGCCATTGGTTCCTGTTATGGTTGTTCTGAGTTCAAAAGTTAAATAGAAAAGAAAGAGGGAAGAGAGCTAGAGAAAGAATGTTCTTTAATTAGAAATCAAGGAGAATTCAGTTGGAAAAGAAATGAGTTCGTTGTAAACTGACTAGAGGGAAAAAAAGGTTGCTATTGTTAGAAAGAGAAAGGAGCTAGTTCTGTAGCGGCAGAATTTTAAGTCGGTTGAGAGAAGGAAGAGAGAATTCAAAGAGTGCTTTAGGATGAGCCAAAAAGCAAGGTAGTTCAATTTCCAATTCAGGTGAGTGATTTCCATCTATATGGTGTTTTCAAAGTACTTTTGCTATATAAAGAGGTGTATCTAAAAAGCAAGGAAGTTTTTCAATATTTTGTAGCTTACATATTTGTAAACAAACATAGAAAAAGATTTGGTTTCTAAATAGCCCTTTGTGTATTGCATCTACAAGTAATTGTGCATATAGTTTTGATATATATACTTTGCTATGCAAAACAGTCAATTAAAAAGCAACATAGTCTTTGATATTTTACAGCTTATGTTGTTATCAATATATATGTTCGGTTAAGTTAAATGTTGAAATAGAAAGGATTTTTAGCAGCTCTTGTGCATTTCATAAGCAGGTAAACATATACATGGTTTGAATAGCACATCATTAGTAAGTTTAAAGGCATTGCAGGGATCTCTTATATGGTTTAATATCTTGTATGGATGACTTTTGGTTTATGTGCCATGGGACTATTTGATGTTTGTGAGCACGGACAACCTACTCATAGGAATGGGAAATCCTATGAGAGTGTGTTGTTCCAATATCACTGAGACAGGCTGTCCATAGGGATGGTATACTTATAAGAGTGTGTTATCCTTTTGGTGATAAGGCAGGCTGCTCATAAGAAATCCTATAGGAGTGTTGTCTCAATAAAAGCAATACTTAGGAGAGTATATTGTCCTTTGGATGATAAGACAGGCTGCTCATAAGTAATCCTATGGGAGCATGTTGTCCTTTTGGTAATAAGACAAGCTACCTATAGGATCAGTTCATTTGTAGTATGATTACTCATGTGAGTGTGTCGGTGGGACTGCTCATCTGAGAATATGGTTGTGATGTGGATACTCATATAAGAGTGTCGGCCAACTACTCATATGAAAATGTGGATGTGATGTGGATAATCGTGTGAGTGTGTCGATGGGACTGCTCTATGAGAATGTGGTTGTGATGTGGATACTCGTGTGAGTGTGGATACTCATTTGAAATCCTATGGAAATATGTTGCTGTGGTATCATCAATGTTAAGCAAAGATTTGTGCTTTACAAGAACCTTTTATGTGATGCATATTTAATTTGCTCAATTGTTTAGAAGCTTGTTGATACATGCTATACATAGTAGTATAAAAATTATAGTAAGTTTCCCGTAGATAGTTGGATGCATTCACTGGAACGTTAGTCTCATTATGTTGTTTTATGTTTTTCTTTTCTTAGCAGATGGGACTATCTTAACTCAGTATCAGCATAAGAGGACTTTTGTAGCAGCAAATTTTGGGATTATATATATATATATTAGTCGTGAGGGTTTTACTTGTGGTTAAGTTTTGAGATGTATATTGTCTTTAAAGCTGTAAACAACTGGATGTACTCTATTATAAAATTATATGTATTAAACTCAGTTCAGAATATAAAACCCTGAGATGATTTTGTTTGATGTTGTTAGATGTGGAGTATGTTAGATATGTGCATCCTAGAAGCCAGAATTGGCTAACACTTGTAATACACATCTAAGAACAAAATTATAATTTTGACTATAAATAATAAAATGGATTATTTTCTATCACAGTATGTATTTGAAAGTGTCTGTGATACATCCCTTGAGTTAATGGTAATGATAGTTCATATTTTTAAGAGTTGAAAATTTAAGACATAAATATTCATTATCAACTCTTAAAATGCTTCCGACCATAGGATCATCATAAGGTTGGTGTTCGATCGCTTTTTTAGGATAGATGAGTCTTGAGTCTACGGTGTAGAAACACCGAAGTGAGAGTACAGGTACTCGTTAGAAAATGAGGGCACAGAGCGTGACCACCTCAAGCAATCATCAGGAAGTCTACCTTCTCGTCAATGACTGGCTCGAAGCTGCAGTGGTGTGTCTAATTCTTTGATCTGAGGTGCATCGGCAGTTCACCTTAAGGGTGTTATAGTTTGACTACACCATAACTCGATCTCCTAGCCATTCAGAACCCAGGTGTATGTTGGCTATAGCATGTTCATTGTAGAAATTGGATTGTACCAATAGGAGATCTATCTACCTCGGTAGATAAGAAGCAGTCCTATGATGATCATAAGAATCAAGTCCATAAGCCCATGGCTATGGCAGAGTAAAATAATAGAAAGAGTTTCTATTAGAGTTTTTCACATCGAACTTGAATCGAATGATTAATTCATATGACGAAAATTAAGGTTTTGACGAGATCACTTAACCCTAATCCGATCAGGACTCAAGATGGAGGAACTTAATCACACAAGTAACTGTACCGAGAGGTTCGTCTTCAGTTCTGATGGATTGCCACCATATGCTGCTAGGTGTCACTAGTGGATTTTGGGAGCAATTAGAATGATTTGGATGATCGATCATACTAATTATCTGAATCAAAAAAGTTTTGATCCATCGGAAGGTATTTCAATGATGGCAATGATAGAGATCATGACATATCCCATTACCATACGAAACTGAACCTAACTGGATCACACAAACAGAGGTTTGGATCTGGATATCATCAATTGGACTAACCCAGTTCAATTGATTTGAATAAAATTCAATTAGGTTCAAGAAAATCGTGCTAGCACACGATTGAGTCTGATATTCTCCTTCAACAATCATTAAAAGTTGTCTCGACTGAGCCAAATATGTTTGGGCTCACTTAGAAACCTTTACTTGATCTGACTGGAGCTTGTCCAGATCAGAAAAGGGTTGTCTTAATTTATGAAATAAATTTGAAACAACATCTGCCATTTTCCATCACCTGCTAAATCTTATTCTGACTTTGGTCAAACGTTGACCTTTGACACTTAGACATCTGCCCATGTGTCATGCACCCATAGGAGAGTAGATGGGGCTTTGTCCCCCTGCTAAAAGGAGAAAAGGGAGGGGGCGCACGCCTAGGGAGGCATGCGCACAAAGAGGATAAAGATTGGAGTCCCATACGGATGGGACTCCAGTTGCTTCATCCTCTCTATTTGGGTGGCGCCAAAGACTCTTCTTTGACCAATCTTAGCGCCACCTAAGGAGGTTTATGAGGGACTCTAATCTGATTGGATCAGATGATGTCATCCCATCAATCAGATTTAAATCTGATTGCATGAAGAGCCGTGATTGGTCAGGATGATGTGGCACTGCATGGTGCAGCAGGATCTATATAAATCCTGTTTGCGCCCAAGATTGAGAGCTTCTATCCTTTGCCCACGCCACATAGCCCCTCTTTCTCCTCCACACCTTCAGATTCTCTCTCCTCTCCATGCCCAAAAGATTTTGGGCTTCAATTTGGTGCGATCCAAGCAAGAGAAAGGCGACAAGAAAGCCAGAAGGTAGCACTGCTGCAAGAGACCACCCGATCTTCAAAAGGCATTTTAAAAATCTTCAAGATCAGATTCAGATCTGATCTTTGGAATAGATTGAGAAGGAGATCTTTAGATCCTATCCGAGTGGATACCGGTACAGGCCAGGCGCCTGCGTGGCTACATCCAGAACCTTAGACAAATATCAAAATCATCACAGGATAATAGGATTACCCACAAGGTATAATTAAATTAGATTTAATTTATTTTATTTTTATTTTATTTTATCAGATCAATAAAATCAAATCTAAAGAGTCTGATTTGGATCTAAGAAAAAATTTTTGAAATATCCCTCTTGATCTAATCAGATCTGAACGAACTTGATCCGAAAAATAAAATTTTTTCTTCAACTGGTATCAGAGCCAGATTCCAGAATTATTTAGATTTGATTTTAATATAATTTTGATCTGATAATTAGATAATTTCATATGTTACATTAGATGTAATTAGATCTAAAATCAGAAATTAAGAAAATTAAATAATCTAGATCTAAGATATATGAGATGCATGACTAGACTAAGATTAGAATTATTCTGTGTAGTTTAGGATGATCATAGTTTTAATTTGATTAACTATGATTTTAGATCTATTTATTTACTATTTTTTGATATTATAAATATTATAATTAGATTAAAAAATAAAAAATAAATTTATATAATTTTGTTCATATGAGATATGATAGATGCATGTTTAGACTAGTTGTAGAATAGTTCTACAAAGTTGTCTAGAATAAATTTAATTTGATATGATCAAATATAAATTTTATTTTTCAGATGTTTATAAGATAATTTAGATCTAAAATCATGCATGATATGATACATGAGATGTATGCAAAACATGTTTTTAAGTTAGATCAATTTTATATATGTGATATATATGTAGATCTAACTAATTTTGTAGATTCATCATATTTCTGATTAAGACGTTCCCCTTGGCCGTCCGGTCATAAAAACAAAGGATTTAAATGCCCTCTCCTCCCATTCGATAAGGTGTTCTTATGATGTGTAGGGGTGCTGCGCATTCGTCCTTAATCAGAAATCAAAAACTTATTTTCTGCAAAATCCTAGATCCTGAAATCCTAGAATTTTATTTACATATTTTGTTTATGAATCCTAAACTTAATTAAGAATTAAGATTATGAAATATATTTGGTCTAAAATTAAGAATTTTTGGATCTAAGACATATTCATAAAATTGGATTCGAACTTGGGTAGCTCAATTAGGTCTAGCGGTTGATCAAACTGAATCAAGAGTCCGTTCGATGGGATCAAGAGTGCTTAAATTGACCAGCCTAATAGGATTAAGTCTGGGTCAAGGTCGAGTCAAATGAGTGATCAATCAAGTTAAGACCTAATTAGACTCGGTGGTTAGAGTCTGGATTGTAGGCTAATTCGATTGGTTCTGGCTCAACAATTTGATGTCTAAGGTAAATTTGGCAGATACGACCGACTGGTTTTTAATTGGAAGCTACTCGATTCGAATGCATTTTTGTCGAGTTAATGACATATTCCTTCCACCGGTCTCACTTATTTAGCCATATTTGTCGGCTCAGTCCTGATCTGAGGTGGCTAATGATCCGAGCTAACCCATACCACTAGGTTAGTCCTAATGGTTATGACTATATCAAGTTTAAAAAGACCTAAATCAGATCTTCCTAAGAAAATATTAAGTCTAAGGTCTTCCACCATTGTAGATGTGCGGACCCTTCCCGGGATTGATTGTTCTCGATTGATCATAGTGGTTTAGTTGCACCGAAAAGACAACCATGTCTATTAGGCATTGAATACTACGGACTGGAGAATGGATTGGGCTCAATATTCCGGATACGGTGAGAGACCCAATTAGGAATCCAATCTGTGCAAACGGTGGGTCTGACTTAACCAAGGAGTGAATCAATATTCCGGACATGGTGAGATTCATGAATTAGAGACTAAGCGTGGGTGCACCATGATTAGAGAATCATTGGATAAGAGTTGTTCACTCATTGGCTAACCCATCACCAATAACTGTTAGGTGAGGTGATGAGTCAGTTGGTGGGACTGCACCACCCACTAGAAATCATTAATCGTGGAGATTTTCGCATCTCTACAGAGAAAATATAGGGATCCAAGAAAATAGTGGAAGCTAATTTGTTTAAAAATCAAACTCCTAAACAAATTATTCAAGTTTTAATTACAAAAGCTAACTAGAAACTTTGACTCTCTATAGAAAAATGTCTGCATCCAACCCACTAGCCCGCATCCTGGATACCCATAGACTGACCGGACCTAATTACAAGAATTAGCTCCGAAACTTCAAAATCGTTTTGGATTTCGAGAAGTTAACTCATGTATTGGACCAGGATCCCCCCACCTTACCAACCCGTTCGTCCGCTGAACAGAGAATGTCTCTTAACAAATGGACGGATGAAGATAACAAGATCAGATACTACATGTTGGACTCGATGTCTGATGAGCTTCAGCGCCAACATAAAGATATCAAGACTGTTCGCCAAATATTGGCTCACCTACAAGAGTTGTTTGGTGAACAGAGTCGCGCAGCCAAATATCAGATCACTAAACAACTTTTTAAGACAAATGCGTAATGGGCAGTCAGTCCAAGATCATTGTCTGATGATGATTAAGGACTTGGAAGAGCTTGAGAAGCTCGGAGTGAAGTTAGACCAGGATCTACAGAATGACATAATTCTATAATCCTTGACTGATGCGTATGGGCAGTTCATCATGAACTACCATATGCATAAACTTCAGAGTACTCTGGCCGAACTAATGAACATGCTGGTTACTGCTGAGCCTTTTATGAAAGGTTCTAAAGGCTCAGTACTTGCTACGGAATGGACTTCTTCCAAGAAAGTCTTTTGGAAAGAAGAAATCTATGAAAAGGCAGAAGATGAAAAGTGGAAAGAAGAAGGCAGACTGAAGAAGAAGGCCACTGACAAAGAAAAGTGTTTCCATTGTAACACAGACGGCTACTGAAAGCGGAACTGCCCTATATACCTGACCATCCTGAAGAATAAGGAGACAGGTCCTTCTGAAGGTATGCTCATTATGGAATCTAACCTTACGGTTTCTTCTGCATTCAGTTGGATGCTTGACTCTGGTTCTACTGCTCATTTATGCACTTTCATGCAGGATCTTTAAGATAGCAGGAGGCTGAGAGATGGTGAGATGATCCTGCGCGTCGGAAATGGAGCAAGAGTTGCTGCTGTAGCCGTGAGAACCTACCCTCTTCGACTACCATCTAGCTTAGATTCAGTACACGGATTGTTACTATGTGCCTGCTGCAAGCAAGAATTTAATTTCTGTTTCATGTTTAGCACAAGAAGGCTATGTAATTAGTTTTCTTAAGGACCATTGTAACATTCTTTATGAAAGAAATAAAATTGCAAGTGATTTCCTCATTAACGGTCTCTATCAGTTACATATTGATGTATCTATTTTTAATATCGAGCAAAATGTGAATGCCATAAGATCAAAACGATCTAGGAATAGTCCAAATAATAGGTATCTATGACACCTAAGGCTAGGTCATATAGCAGAAGATAGGATTAACAAATTGGAGAAAACTGGGCTATTGAGTCTGTTGACTTTCAAGTCATATCCAATTTGTGAATCATGTCTTCATAGCAAAATGACTAAGCTCCCTTTTGTAGGACATGAGAAAAGGGCCACAGATCTACTTGCCCTAGTACATACTGATGTGTGCAGCCCATTTGATGTACCGGCTAGAGACAACTTTGTATACTTCATAATCTTTACTGATGATTTATCTCGATATAGGTACGTGTATCTTATGAGACACAAGTCTAAAGCTTTTGAAAAGTTCAAGAAATTCAGATATGAAGTAGAAAAGCAAACCGAAAAATCCATTAAGATTCTTCGATCAGATCGAGGAGGTGAATACCATAGTCGGAAATTCCTAGACTATCTCAAGCAAAATGGCATAGTCTCTCAATGGACTCCATCCGGAATACCTCAACTCAACGGAATTTCAGAACAGAGGAACCGGACTCTATTAGATATGGTCCGATCCATGATGAGCTTAACAGACCTTCCTGATTTTCTTTGGGGACAGTCTGTTAACTGCTATATATATACTGAATAAGGTTTCTTCTAAAACCATTCCTACCACACCGTATGAGATATGGCATGGTAAGAAACCAAGTCTGAGTCATCTCAGAATTTAGGATTGTCCAGCTCATGTCAAAAGACAAGTGGACAAGTTAGAGTATAGATCCTTTAGAGCTCGATTTATAGGATATCATAAAGAGTCATTAGGATATTATTTCTATATTTCAGAAGACCATAATGTAATTGTGAGTCGGCATACCATCTTTCTTGAAAAATAGTTTATTCAAGATAGCGGCATTGAAAAGCAGATCAAGCTCGAGGAGAAAGTCTCACAAGAGCAACGAGCTAAGGATCCCATGGAACCAAATCAGGTTGAGCCAATAAATCACTACCTCTACCTCTTAGATCTGAAAGGATCTCCCATCCCCTTGAGAGATACTTGGTACTATTTCAGAGGAAGTAGAGGAAATGTTCCTCGTAAGTAATGGGGTTCATGGTGATGATCCCAAAACCTATGACGAGACGATATCAGATATCAACTCCAAGAAATGGTTAAAGGCAATGAAGCCAAAAATTGACTCAATGCACTCAAACCAAGTCCGGACCTTGGTAGATCCACCAGAAGATATAGTACCTATTGGGTGTAAATGGATCTACAAGAGAGATTGGTGTAGATGGCAATATGGAGACATTCAAAGCTAGATTAGTGGCAAAAGGGTATAGTCAGCGCAAAGACATTGACTATCAGGATATCTTTTCGCCAGTAACTATGCTAAAGTCCACCCGCACATTGCTTGCTATTGCAGCCTATTTCGATTATGAAATATAGCAAATGAACGTGAAAACATGGTTCTTAAATGGATACCTTGAGGAAGATATCTATATGGAACAGCCGCTACGTTTCACATCCAGTGATGCTGATCACAAAGTATGCAAGCTGCAAAGATCTATATATGGACTCAAGCAAGCATCTCGGAGCTGGAATACTCGTTTTAATGATGTGATCAAAATGTTTGGTTTCATCAAAAATGAGGAACCATGTGTTTTCAAAAAGGTCAATGGGAGCGTTATTGTCTTCCTCGTACTGTACGTGGATGATATCCTCCTTATTGGAAATCATATTTTCATATTGATCACAGTTAAAGTGATTATCAAAAGAATTCTCCATGAAAGACCTAGGAGATGCATCCTTCATTCTAAGAATTAAGGTCTATAAAGATAGACCGAATAGGATGCTAGGTCTTTCACAGAAAATATACATAGAGAAAGTGCTAAAAAGGTTTAGCATGAAAAACTCCAAAAGGGGTTTGGTATCCTTCAGACATGGCATTCATCTCTCCAAGAAGATGTGCCCTAGCACACCTGAGATAGAATGGATGAGCAAAATTCCTTATGATTCAGCAATAGGGAGCCTCATGTATGCCATGTTATGTACACGACTTGATATAACCCATGCTGTGAGTGTCACGAGCAGATATCAGTCGAATTCAGACGAAGAACACTGGACTTTTGTGACATGTATCCTTAAGTACTTGAGAAGAAGGATGTTGATTTTTGGTAATGGAGAACTCCAAGTCCAGGGATATACAGACTCGGATATTATGTCCGATATAGATGATCGAAAGTCGACATCTGAGAGTCTGTTCGTGTAATGGTGCTGCTGTCAGTTGAAAGAGTTCCAAGCAGACAATGATAGCAGATTCCACCATGGAAGCAGAGTACACTGCGTCAGAAGCTACGAAGGAGGCATTTTGGTACAAGAAATTCGCCGTAGAAATTGGAGTGACACCATCAGATGCCATTCCTCTCTACTGCGACAACAATGGTGCCATAACCCTTGCTAAGGAGCCAAGGTCTCACCAGAGATTCAAGCACATCGAGCGGCGATATCAGATCATCCGCGATTACCTCGAGAAAGATTATGTCGAGATCAAGAGAGTCAACTCTGCAAACAATGCGACAGACCCACTCATAAAGCCATTGGGCCAGTAGAAGATCGAAACCCACCTTGAGAAGATGGGACTTAGATTTGTAGCCAATTGACTTTAGGTCAAGTGGGAGTTTGTTAGATATGTGTGCCCTAGAAGCCAGAATTGGCTAACACTTGTAATACACATCTAAGGGCAAAATTATAATTTTAACTATAAATAATAAAATGGATTATTTTCTATCACAGTGTATTTGAAAGTGTCTGTGATACATCCCTTGAGTTAATGATAATGATAGTTCATATTTTTAAGAGTTAAAAATTTAAGACATGAATATTCATTATTAACTCATAAAATGCTTCCGACCGTAGGATCATCATGAGGATGATGAATGATCCGAAAGATTGGTGTACGATCGCTTTTTTTAGGATAGATGTCTTGAGTCTACGGTGTAGAGACACCAGAGTAAGAGTACAGATACTCGTTAGAGAATGAGGGCACTGAGCATGACCACCTCGAGTAGCCATCAGGAAGTCTACCTTCTCGTCAATGACTGGCTTGAAGCTGCAGTGGTGTGTTTGGTTCTTTGACCTGAGGTGCATCGGCAGTTCACCTTGAGGGTGTTATAGTTTGACTACATCACTCGATCTCCTAGTCATTCGGAACTCTGAGGTGTATGTTGGCTATAGCATATTTATTGTAGGAACTGAATTGCACCAATAGAGGATCTATCTACCTCTGTAGATGAGGAACAACCCTATGATGATCATGAGAATCAAGTCCATAAGCCCATGGCCATGACAGAGTGAAATGATAGAAAGAGTTTCTATTAGAGTTTTTCACATCGAACTTGAATCGATGATTAATTCATATGACGAAAATTAGGGTTCTGACTAGATCACCTTAACCCTAATCCGATCGGGACTCAAGATGAACTTAATCACACAGGTAACTGCACCGAGTGGTTCATCTTCAGTTCTGATGGGTTGCCACCATATGCTGCTAGGTATCACTGGTGGATTTTGGGAGCAATTAGAATGATCTGGATGATCGATCATACTAGTTGTCTAAATCAAAAATGTTTTAATCCATCGAAATGTGTTTCGATGATGGCAATGATAGAGATCATGACATATCCCATTACCATATGGAACTGAATCTAACTGGATCACACAAACAAGAGTTTGGATCTGAATATCATCAATTGGACTAACCTAGTTCAATTGATTTGAATAAGATTCAATTAGGTTTAAGAAAATCGTGCTAGCACACGATTGAGCCTGATATTTCCTTCAACAATCATTAAAAGTTGTCTCGACTGAGCCAAATATGTTTGGGCTCACTCAAGAACCTTTACTTGGTCTGACTGGAGCTTGTCCAGGTCAAAAAAGGGTTGTCTTAATTTATGAGATAAATTTGAGACAACACCTGCCATTTTCCATCACCTGCTAAATCTTGTTCTTTGACTTTGGTCAAACGTTGACCTTTGACACTTAGACATCTGCCCATGTGTCATGCACCCATAGGAGAGTAGATGGGGCTTTATCCCCCTACTAAAAGGAGGAAAAGGAGGGGGCGCACGCCTAGGGAGGTGTAGCCCAAAGAGGATAAAGATTGGAGTCCCATACGGATGGGACTCCAGTTGCTTCATCCTCTCTACTTGGGTGGCGCCAAAGACTCTTTTTTGATCAATATTGACGCCACCTAAGGAGGTTTGTGAGGGACTCTAATCTAATTGGATCAGATGATGTCATTCCACCAATCAGATTTAGATCTGATTGCACGAAGAGCCGTAATTGACCGGGATGATGTAGCACTGCATGGCGCAGCAGAGTCTATATAAACCCTATCTGCACCTAAGATTGAGAGCTTCTATCCTTTGCCCATGCCACAGCCCCTCTCTCTCCTCCATGCCTCCTTCAGATTCTCTCTCCTCTCCATGCCCAAAAGATTTTAGGCTTCAGTTTGGTGCAATCCAAGCAAGAGAAAGACGACAAGAAAGCAAGAGAACAGCACTGCTGCAAGAGACAACACTCGATCTTCAAAAGGCATTTTGAAGATCTTCAAGATCAGATCCAGATCTGATTTTTGGAGTACAGATTAAGAAGGAGAAGATCTTCAGATCCTGTCCAAGTGGATACCGATAGAGGTCAGATGCTTGCGTGGCTACATCCAGAACCTCAAGCAAACATCAGGATCATCATAGGATAATAGGATTACCCACAATAAGGTATAATTAAATTAGATTTAATTTATTTTATTTTATTAGATCAATAAAATCAGATCTGAAGAGTCTTAGACCTGATTTGGATCTAAGAGAAAATTTTTGAAATATCCCTCTTGATCTAATCAGATCCGAATGAACCTGATCCGGAAAACAGGATTTTTCCTTCAGAGTAATTTGAAATATTTGTGCAATGATTTTAAAGGATTGATCAGATCACTTAACAAGTGATTAATGATGTGTAATTTAGTTTAGCCATAGTTTAGAAATCTCCTTAACCTTTAGATAAGGGTAGGATGTGGTACCGTTACTTGTAGCTAGTTAGGGGTGGGGTGTTACACATGCACTCAAAAAATTATCAAAACAGGGAAATAATCAATCTCCTTTTTGTTCAAAGTGGCACAGGATAGCTAATGGATGAATAAAAGGTAACCTTGAAATGGTTCAATGCCCTAATTCAGCAACCTTGCTTGTGATACTCACATGAGAAATTACACGAGACATGATGTATTCCTGTTATCTTCCTTCTCACAAACAATTTAGCAAAATCCTAGCAAAATCACCAAAACACTTCATCCATTAATTTGTGGCCAGACTCATCTTCTTTATTCTGGAGTCATGAAGCTTTTCAAAATTATTGTTTACAAATGTTCCTCCTAGTTAGGAGAGACCAAAGGCACAAACCTCAATAAACTTGTAGATTAGGACCCTACAAACTATATCCACATTTTGATGTAGTATTGAGAAAATAAGCTAGGAAAAATTCTGGTAGGACACCAAATTCCCAGATAAGTGGGCCTATGAATGAAGGGTTAATTCTACTTGAAAAGATCAATCACTCCCTTAAACTGTTAATAGGCTGTTGGTGCAAAAAATGGACGGACACCAGAGTTCGCTGGAGTTGGAGAAAACGAGGTCGCCAACAAGACTTGCAAGATGAAGTCCTGGCCGAAGTTGGCTCCGATAGGACCCTCCAACGGTCAAGTTAGTTCTCTGGCCAACAAGAATGAAGTACTCATGAGGAATTAGAGCAGAGAGGAAAAACGTATCTGGAGAGTCCCTTATATAGGCGGAGCCTATAACAGAATGATGGTGATAGTCATAGCAGAATATCAAAAGGCTGTTCGGGCCACTTGGAGTTTGTTACGAAGAGTGGCTGTTATTTTGTCGTGACTCACTGGCGGATGGATTTCATTAGTTGGAGATCGGACTGACCGAGCTTCAAAGGTCGGCCTTTGCATCGATGATGGCGAGTTCGCAACTGGGTTTCAAGCTTGGATCTTACTGGTGCTACATTTGACAACTTTTAGGAACTCGGCCGCCTTCAAAGTCGGCCGAGAGCGGGTATGGACATTCAGACTAGGGGCCAGAAAGGGGATGGTAGGCTCTTCAATGAGGACTGCGGCCAGACTTTCTTAAAGGAGTTCGGCCGAGATAGTGGAGATCCGAGATTGGCTTAAAGCTAGGATGGACGAATACTGAGATTCGTTATTTTTGGATTGAAGATCGGACTTATGTTGATGGTGAAGTCCCCTTGTTAACTCGAATTCGTCTATCCAAAGTCCTTGGTATAAAGCTACCAGGATATGCAATCTATAAGGTGGAATAGAGAAATTCAGCTGGAGAGAAACTCGACTGAAGAGTTCGGCTGGCCAGGGTCCTTGATGTGAGATTAATGAGATCTGCCATCTGTAACGAAGAAATTTGGCTGCCTTCAAGGTCTGCCACTAAACAAGGTCGAGCTGTGCTGGTGATTCAATACTTGATGGAGGCCCGCTATCTATCTTGAGTCAAAGATCAGAATCAATTGAAGGACAACTCCTTCCACTACTTAAGTTCATCCGGTCAAAATTCGTAGTGCGATGATGGCAAGGTCTGTCGCTATCAAGGAGCTGAGAGGACTTCCATTAAGGAGATTGGCCTGCACATGGGGTCAAGCATTCATGAGTTATTCTTAAATGAAGTCCTGAACCTAGTGATCCTTGAAGTCCAATCTTCAAGGACTTGTCAAGACTAAAAGGTCAACTTGGTTGAAGTTTGAGTTCGATTGTCGCAACCCCAGTCAACACTATATCAAGATCGGACATCTCGCTGGACTTCGGCGGGAGCTATTTTACCCTTAACACTTATTTTCCTACTCTCGAGTTTGAAGTTCGGATGAGGAGAGTCCCAAAAATCTGCAACTGCCGAAGTCTTTTCTGACTTCCCACCTTCGGGAGATGGAAAATTTTGGCATTTTCAAGCTGGCGCCGAAGCTTCTTTTAATGCTGAATGACCCAAAATGACTTTGGTATTTGAAATTCCCCCAGTGCGGAACTCCATATACGGCACCATAAAAGCCCTATCAAGTGCCGACTACTGCCATGATGAGTGGGACATGCAGCAGACGAGGTTTAGGTGTTGATCTGCAATCATAACTACCTCAGAACCTTCCTGATTATTTAAGCATTACCTTCCTCCTGGTTTGCTACTTTGGCCTGGTTTTTCTTCTTCCTTGTGTCTTCCCCATCCTTCATCTTCCCTATGCCCGAGCATCTTGTTCCATCTTCCTCTGCGATTTTCCCAGTCTTTGGCATCTTCTTCACTCTTTCTTCGCCATTCCAGTATCGTCACCGAGTTCTTTGTCCATCTTAGGTTAGCGCTCTAACCTTTCTTCTATATTTTCTTACTGTTCTTTTGCCTTTTGTTCTTCAAGAAGCTTCTTTGAATTCATTCATTGATTTACCCCAATTTTGGAGAGCATTTTTTTATTTTATTTGATACAAATGACTTCCGAAATATCCTGGTCCACCAATTCTAGGAGTCCAACCAACTCAAGCCCTCCAAATTTTGGTCCTAGGGAGGAAGACGAACTTGTAGAAGTACCTCATCCGATCTTTGTTCCCGAAACCATCCCTTGCTCCCTCTCCTCTGAGGATCTTTTCATTATTAGAATCCAGTATGGGATCCCTTCGGAATATGAACCGAAGCTTCTCAGATCGAGCGGCCAACCTTGGGCCCCTCCCCCGGGTCGCTTCTGTTTATACTCCGAAGCTCTTCGTGCTAGGCTGTAACTTCCGATCCCTCCCTTCGTTGTAGCTCTTTTCTATTTCTTAGATATATCCCTTGCCTCAATGGTTCTGAACTTCTTTAGGTTCATCGTAGGATTCTTAGCTCTCTATCTTTTAGTCGAAGTTCATCTCACAATCTCTTTATTTTGAACATTTTTTACCTTTAAGTGACACCCTTCTGCCAAGGACTGGTGGTACCTATCCTCCCAGTTCAGCAAGGAGTTGCTCAAAGGTGCCCCTTCCTCAATTCATAACTAGAAGGAAAAATTCTTCTTCGTTTCTTGCCCGTCCTTAGAGTTAGGGCTTCCTTTCTAGGGTCAGTTAAGGAATTCGTCCGCAGAGTTCCACGATTAGAAAGGGAGGACCTCGACTCTGCTAACACATTAAGAAATTACAAAGCTCCCCTATTGTCCAAATTATTAGATGATCAAACCCTGTTTAACCTCGGCCTAAGTCCTTTCAGTCTGACGGGTATACATTCACGTCTCATTAACTGCTCTTTTGTCTTTTCTTTTAACCTCGACTTTTCTACTACCATAGAGATGACTCCGGAGGAATTGAAGTGACTATCCCAGAAACTTCGGGCCCACAAAAGGGCAACGCGCCTAGGGAATCATCCAAGCGGGCAGAGGTCGATAATCCGAGCTCAGCCACTTCAGCTCAAACCGCTTCTGCTCCTGAGGCTACAGTGCCTCCAACAACCTCGAGTCCGCCTGCCGAGGTCCCCATCCCAGCGCCTCCCGCTGAAAAGGAAAGGGAGGCGGGCAAGAAGAAGACAGCTACCAGGAAAGCTCGGCCTCAGCAAAACTCCGAGGAATCCAACGGCAAAAGCATCGACTAGTTGAATGCTTCTTTTGATGACTGGAAAGTCGTCAAGTCCCTAGTTAATGGGTACATCCTACCAAACATCATGGATAGGATAATCCTCACCGATCTCGAGCAACGGACGAAAGACTCTCTCGGAGCTTTCCTCAAGGTAATTGCCTTACCCCCCGTTTTTTGAACTCTCCATGTTTACTTCCAATAGCACAACTGGCTTCGTCATCTGCGGGTGGGCCACCAACTGATTGCCAACATCAAGGTGATCAATGTTCAAAAAGTTGAGATCCCAAAAGCTGTAAAGGTGCACGAAGAATACAAGGCCGAGGTCGACCATCTGCTGAAGGAGAAATCTGCTAAAATCGAGCATCTTCAGGAGGCGATCAGAAGTGCTGAACAAACTTCAGCGGAGGTGAAGAAATTCTCGATTTTCTAGCAGAAGAATCTTCTAATGAGGCAGAACCTTCAATTGCTGGTGCCAATCTTCCACCTGCCGAGCCTGCTGCTGCAACCTTCGAACCCACCAGAGAGCCGAAGACCATCGAGGATGCACCAAACTCGTCCAAACTCCTCCGAAGGTCAGAGATTTTTGACAACTGTATTTTTTCTTTCTTCTATCCTTCATGTATTCAAACATTTTAGTTAATGAAATTGAATTTCCTTTTTCATCATACCTTGGTGTTATGATACATTTATACATCAAACACAGTCCCCAGTCAAAGTAGAACAACTTCCTCGGGACATCCCCTTGAAGGCCCATGTCAAAAATTTGAGGAAGTTTGTCAAATCAGCAAGTTGAAAAAAATTGAAGACACTTCAAAAACCCAAAAAAAAATTATGCCGAAGCTACCACCGAGATCAACCACCTTCACTAGTCATCCTAATAATTTTTCAAAAAATATACTGCCAAAAAATAACATTTGTCTGAGGAGCTTAAGCGAATAAGCTTGCCAGCGAAAGGGCCTATACCTTGATTGCGAAGATTTGTTCTCTTGAGACCAAGCTTCGCGAAGCAAGAGAAAAGATCATCCAATTGGAGAAGGGCTCAGCCTGGGCTCAGAGTTAGGTAGAATATGACTGGGACTGGTCGAAAAAATTCTCCAACCTCCAAAAGCAGTTGCATAATGCTAAGATGGTGTAAGAGAACTACCGGATTGGTCGGTGCGGAGAAATCAATGATCTCAAGAAGCTCAAGATGGCAAATGCCGAGGTGATGCGGCTTCAAAAACAGTTGGCGGACAAGGCCCAGGCCGGCCCAAGCAAGGATCTAAAGGAAGCCGCCTCTCTGAAGAGAACCCTAAGGGATCTTTCAGGGATCTATGAAAAGAGCAAGATCGAACTCCAACTCAAGATCCAAACAGCTTATAATGAGAACACGGTGAAGGATGTTAAGGTCGAATCTGCAGTTTTGAGAAAAAGATTAAGAGAAGTGGAGGATGACTTCTAGAGATCCCAAAATTACTTGGCGAGAGCTTGGCGCAAGGCGAAATCTTGAAGAGAAAATGAATGATTTAAAGCGCTCCCTTGTGATGGCCGAGGCCGGTAGCCCGAAGTCCAAGTAGGACTTCATCCTTTTTGTTTTTCTTTTCTTTTTTTTTGTAATCAGTCCCTGAGACCTCCATTTGTAATGATCTTTATTTTAATGGAATAATATTTTCCTTGATCATCCTTCATTGTCTTGCTTCATTTTAGAACTTGTAGAACCCCCTTTTTTATCATATCTGATGTTGGCATTGCTCCTGAATGATGATCTCGACCCGATATTTCATAGGTGTGTCCCCTTTGTTTATAAACAAGGATCCTCCAAACTTTAGGAATTAACTCTTCTCCCTGTTTAGAAACCGGGGGTTTTTGTGCCCTTCGTAAAGATCTTCACCCGCATCAGGATGAGGTCCACCTATTCCTGACATGATTGGCTTATATCCTTGTCAGGACGAGATCCGCCTCTTGTTCCTAACAAGATTGCCGAGGCACAAAAGGACCGTTGGGAGGGCCTCTCCTCGTTACCTCCTATTTAAAAATCGAAGGCCTTCAATCCCTCGTAAGGATCTTCATCCACGCCAGGACGAGGTCCACCTCCTATTCCTAACATGGTTGGCTATTACCCTTATTAGGACAAGATCCACCTCCTGTCCTAACAAGATTACTGGGGCACAAAAGGACCGTTGAGAGGACTTCTCCCCGTTACCTCCTATTTAAGAACCAAAGGCCTTCAATCCCTCGTAAGGACCTTCATCCACGCTAGGACGAGATCCACCTCCTGATCCTGATGTGGTTAGCTATTATCCTTGTTAGGATAGGATCCACCTATTCCTAACAAGATTGTCGGGGCACAAAAAGGTCGGCCTCTCCTTGTTACCTTTTGTTTAAGAGCCGGAGGCCTTCAATCCCTCATAAGGGTCTTCATCCATGCCAGGGCAAGGTCCACCTGTTCCTGACGTGATTGGCTACCGTTGAGAGGGCCTCTTCTCATTACCTCCTATTTAAAAATCGAAGGCCTTTAATCCCTCGTAAGGGTCTTTATCCATGCCAGAACGAGGTCCACCTATTCCTGACGTGGTTGGCTATTATCCTTATTAGAACGGAACCCACCTTCCGTTCCTAACAAGATTGCCGGGACACAAAAGAACCATTGAGAGGACCTCTTCCGTTACCTCCTGTTTAAGAATCGAAGGCTTTCACCCTTGTTAAGATGAGGTGAACCTTCTGTTTAAGAACTAAAGGCCTTCTACTTCGTTTAAGAACGAAGTTCGGTTGAATAATTTTCTGCCATCATTCAATTTTCACTAAAAATAGGAATGTTAAGATAAAAAAATTTTATTGAAGTGAGGTCATTGATAATACATTCATAAATTCTCCGAGTTTCAGAATCGTGAAAGTGTTGCCCCTCCAAGCTCCTTCAGATAGTAAGATTCTGATCGGACGATTTCTACGACCTCATAAAGACCTTCCCAATTCGGAGCGAGCTTGCCTTGGTTTTGTGACTGTGAGATGTCTGCTCGTCGCAACATCAGATCTTCAATTTTGAAGATTTTACTTCTAACTCTGAAGTTATAATATCGAGTCATCCTCTATCTATAAGCTGCCATCCAAATTTGGGCCTTCTCCCGCTTTTCCTCCAACAAATCAAGATTTGTCCTGAGATCTTGTGAATTATTCCGTTCATCGAAGGCTTCAACTCCTGTCGAGGGAAGTCCAAGTTCAACCGGTATGACTACTTCAGTCTCGAATGCTAAGACGAATGGAGTTTATCCAGTTGGCAACCTCAGGTGGTTCTATAAGCCCAAAGCACATGATAAAGTTCGTCCATTCATGTTCCCTTCGCCCGCTTAAGCTTGGTCTTTATTCCTTGCAGCAGAGTGCTATTGGTCACTTAGCCTCACCATTTGCTTGAGGATGGGCCACAAATGTGAAATGATAGGAGATGTTCAAATCTTCACAGAACTCAGCAAACTTTGCCCCTGCAAACTAACACCCATTATCTATAATTAAAGTTCAAGGTAGGCCAAATCTGCACACTATTAACTTCCAGACGAAGTCCTGTACCTTGGCCTCAGTGTTTTTTGCTAGGGGTTCGGCCTCAACTCACTTGATGAAGTAGTCCATCGCCACCAAAAGAAATTTTCACTGTCCAGATGCAATAGAAAATGTCCAAAGTATATCCATCTCCCATTTTGCGAATGGCCACAGAGCACTTAAAGGTATGAGCTGGTAAGTCGATTATTTTTGAATATTGGCATTTCTTTGGCATTGATCACATTTTCTGACATAGTCAGTTGCATCCTGCTGCATGGTCGGCCAGTAGTATCCTTGATGGAGCAGTTTATAAGATAATGACCTGGCTCTGAGATGGTTTCCTCATATCCCTTTATGAACTTTCCTCAGGACATAATTGGCTTTGGATGGTCGAAGGCACTTAAGAAGTGGCAAGGAGTAAGACCTCTTATACAATTTATCCTCATACAAAACATAACGGGAGGCCTGATTCCTCAATTTTCGAGCTTCCTTTGGATCTCTAGGGACAATGCCATCTTCGAGATAGAGGATCAATGGATCAATCCAGCTGGGCTCAAGATCTACTTGCATTATGGTCTGAGACTCCTCTAAACTCAGATGCCGGAGAACTTCAAAGAAAACCTCCTTTGGCAATTCATCTAGGGCCAGAGTAGCCAACTTAGACAAAAGGTCGGCCCTTGCGTTTTCTATTCTGAGTATCTATTGAATGTCGAAACTACCAAAGGCCGAGATTAAACTTCTTACTTTATCCAAGTATTCATACTTTCCTCTTGGGCTTCATAGCTGTCATTAACCTGTCCCACCACCAATTGGAAATCACTACAAACCTTCACATGATCTGTCCCCAACTCTTTAGCTATTCTCAATTCGACAATCAAGGCTTCATATTCTACTCCGTTATTGATAGCGGAATATTCGAAGCGTAGCGCATATTCAGCAATAACTCCTTCCGAATTGATAAGAATCAAACCTGCACCTACTCTAATTGCATTAGACAAACCATCAACATACAAAGCCCAGAAATCTTCAAGGTCTGCTTTCTCTTTAGAGAAGCTCGATCACAAACTAGAAATGCCGATCTCTCATTGCTCAGGTTCGGCTTCATCTGGGATGATGCATTCTACTACAAAATTGGCTAGTATTTGAGCTTTAATAAACGGTCAAAATTGAAACTTGATGTCAAACTCCATGAGTTTAATTGTCCACTTCGCTATTATTCCAGAAGTATCTGGCCGACAAAGGACTACCTTTATGGACTGTCCTATGAGAAGTGTGACTATATGCCCCTAAAAATAAGACTGGAGCTTCCTGACTGCAATCAACAAAGCATATGTTAGCTTTTTCAATTTAGTATACCTTGTTTCTACATCCCTCAGTACCCAGCTTTAGTAGATCAGCTTCTGAATTTTCACCTCCTCTTTGATTAAGACGACTCCAATGCCTGCGGAAGATACCACCAAGTACAGGAACAACTCTTCTCTAGGCTCAGGCTTGGTAAGGAGGGAAGGTGAGCTGAGGTAATTCTTTAACTCTTCAAATGCCTGCTGATATTTAGGGGTCCAGCAGAAGTTCTTTGATTGCTTGAGCACTTAGAAGAAGGGCATGCAACATTCCACCGACCTTGAAACAAAGCGATTTAAAGCTACGATCTTTCCCATTAGGCGCTGGACTTCTTTTATGGTCTTTGGGGCTATCATTTCTTGGATGGCTCGAATCTTTTCAGGATTTGCCTCGATGCCATGCTTCGACACCATAAATCCCAAGAACTTCTCCGAAGTTACTCCAAAAGTACATTTGGTTGAGTTCGGCTTCATTTTGTACTTCCGGAGTATTAAATATCTCCTCAAGATCAATAATATGACTTGTTGAAAATCGGCTCTTGACAAACATATCATCCACATAAACCTCCATGTTACGATCGATCTACTCAAGATTTTGTTCATCAGGCGCTTGTATGTTGCACCTGCATTTTTGAGTCCGAAGGGCATGATCCTATAAACAATAAAAATCACGGTCAGTAATAAAAAGTTCTCATCTTCTAGTGCCATCCGGATTTGGTTACAGCCGGAGAAGGCATCCATGAAAGTGAGGAGCTCATGGCCCAAGGTTGCATCCACCAGTTGATCAATTTTGGATAGAAGGTAGCTATCCTTTGGACAGACTTTATTCAGATCTGCGAAGTCTATGCACATCCTCCACTTGTCGTTCGCCTTCTTGACAAAAACCACATTCGCGATCCAATCTAGATAAAAAACTTTCCAGATGAACTTGGCCTTGAGGAGCTAATCAACCTCATCCACAATCACCTTTTGCCGCTCGCGTGCAAAGCTATGCT
Organism: Cocos nucifera; assembly: GCA_006176705.1. Lineage (NCBI taxonomy): Eukaryota > Viridiplantae > Streptophyta > Magnoliopsida > Arecales > Arecaceae > Cocos > Cocos nucifera. Next base: position 119,934 of record QRFJ01007469.1, read on the forward strand.
TCTACTTCACGGGTCAGTGTTTGAGATCTACATCTAGATGGTGTTCCATTACTTTAGCATCAATCCCAAGCATATCTATAGGTACCCAAGCAAAGACGTCGGCATTCCTCCACAAGAAAGCGACGAGCTGCTTTCTGACTTTTTCTCCCAGGTTGAAGCCAATCTAAATACTATGGTCTTCATTTCCATCATTTAAAGAGACTACAATAAGATCGCCAATTGGTTCTCCCTGCTCTTCAATCAAATCATCACGGACATCAAATCCATCCATGGGACAAGGTTCTAGTTGCCTTCCTCGCAGGGCAATAGTGTAGCAATGATGCGCCAAAGTTTGATTTTCTCTGATTTCTCCAACCCCGTAATCCGTCGGAAACTTCATCTTCAAATAATAAGTTGATACCATAGCTCGAAGTGCATTCAACCCAGATCGGCCTAAGATCGCATTATAGGCAAAGGAAGCCTTTATCACCAGAAAATCAACTTAAGCTTTGAACTGCTTTGGGTACCGACCTGCCATAACTAATAAAGTAATTATTCCTTCAATCGGTACAGCATCACCGGTGAATCCTACCAATAGGGAGTTCATAGATCCCAAGCGACTATCAGGTATAGACATTTTAGAAAAAGCATCGTAAAATAAAACATCAGCAAAGCTTTCATTATCAATCAAAACGCGGCGTACATCATAATCAGCAATATTCAAAGTGATTACAACCGTGTCATTATGCGGAAACTGCACCTCTTGTGCATCTTCTTCAATGAAAGCAATGGGTTCCTCAGTTCTCTGCTTCTTCGCTGACCTTGCCGATCTGCTAGCCTCCCCTTGCCAATGTCCCCCAGCGATCGTGTTGATAATTTCAAGTGGAGGTCAATCTCCTTGTGGTTCATCCCTTCAAGGTGGCTCTGGTTGGGACAGGACTTTTGGCCGATCTTCCCTCCTTTTAGGCCGACATCGTAGGAATCGGTTCAGTCGATCTTGTCTGATCAGCTTCTCAATCTCGTCTTGAAGCCGGATACATTCCTCAGTATCGTGACCGTGGTCACGATGATACAGGTAGTACTTGTTGGATTGTGCTTGCTTGAATGAGATCGGATCTTTTCTGACCTCGGCAGTTGCTCCTTGATTTCCATCAGCACTTGAATCTTTGGAGCGTTGAGGGGAGAGTAGTTGTGAAATCTTCTAGGAGGAAAGTTCTACCACATCCGCTGGTCCAGGCTTCTTAGTCGACGAGCTCGAGATGGAGTTCGGACTCATCTATGCTCTAGAGAGGTTCTAGAGCGCGGCCAAGCTTCACTCAGCTTTTCCACAAGTGCGGGCTTGCTGAACTCGCCTGTCTACCATTCTCTCGTGGTTTCATCATCTTTAAGTTTGAAAACTTCTTCAGCTCGAGCATAGCCCTCGGTCCGAGCTAGCATGTCGGTGAAGTCCCCGGGGTACTCCAAGAAGAAGAGATCATTCTTCTGGAGGCTGCCTTTCCGTGCGGCCTTAGCAACCGATTGATCCAAGTTTTGAACCTTTAAAGCAGCAGCATTAAAACGACTAACATAAAGCTCGGATGGACTCCCCTTCCTTTTACTTGATATTGACGAGAGTCTGAGTCTCATCTCTGATGCCCGCTGCTGATGAAATGAGCCACAAACTGGTGACTCAGCTGATCAAAAAAGTAGATGGTACCCGATTTGAGATCCGAGTACCAATTCCTTGCTGCTCCCTCCAAGGTGGAGAAGAAGGCTCAGCATATAATGGCATCAGGCATGCCATGGAGCAACACCATAGACCTAAAGGCTTTGAGATGGTCGATAGGATCCGAGGTCCCACCGTAACTCTCGAACTGAGGAAGTTTGAAGTTTGGCGGGACAAACTCCTACATGATCTAGGCAGAGAATGGAGGATCAATGCAGATGTCATTGCAGATGGGGAAAGCATGGAGTTCCTCGATTCGCTAATTCATTTCCTGAAGCTTTTGATCGAGAATATCATCTCGATCATGAATCTCAAAGGATGGCCGGTCAAATGTAGGCAGAGATCTTCTGGGGGTAGAATCATAATCGAAACAGGAGCTCTCCGCTCTTTGCTTTTTTCTTCTAGGATTCCTAGGTAGACTTGCCTAGGTAGGCCTCCCTTGTGCCAGATTCTGATGCACCGACGATGGTCTCTCTGGCGCTGTTGGGGCCGGAGCTTGCTGCATGGCCTGCACTACCTCTGTGAGGCCCCTAACCTACTGCATCAGCAGGTTGAACTGCTCCAGATCCACTGCTGTCGTCGATGGAGGCTGAGGTGCAAGCGATGAAGCCGGGATGGGTTAATCCACCGATTTTGGGTTGGATCTGGCGGCAGACGCAAGGGATCAACGAGAAAGAGCCTTCCTAGGAGGCATCTTGCCAAAGCAAAAGAAAAATCAGTAGAAAAGGAAAGAAAACTGGGAGAGGACCGCTCTCGATTGAGTACTCCTTTTAGAACAATGACTCAGTATCCCTTCCTCCAGCGCCAATCTTGTTAGTGCAGAAAATGGACGCACGCCAAAGTTCGCTAGAGTTAGAGAAGACGAGATCGCTGACGAAACCTACAAGATGAACTCCTGACCAGAGTTGGCTTCGGTAGGACCCTCCGACGATCAAGTTAGTTCTCTGGCCAACAAGAATGAAGTACTCATGAGGAATTAAAGCAGAAAGAAGAGCTTAGAGAGGAGAAACATATCTGAAGAATCCCTTATATAAGCGGAGCCTATAACAGAATGATGGTGATAGCCATAACAGAATGTCAGAAGGCTATTCAGGCCACTTGGAGTTTGTTACGGAGTGGCTGTTATTTTGTCGTGACTCGCTGGCGGTTGAATTTCATTAGTTGGAGATCAGACTGACCGAGCTTCGAAGGCTGGCCTTTGCATCGATAATGGCGAGTTCGCAACTAGGTTCTAAGCTTGGATCTTGCCGGTGCTGCCTTTGATAGCTTTTAGAAACTCAGCCGCCTTCAAGATCGGCCGAGAGCAGATGTGGACGCTCAGATTGGGGGCTAGAAAGGGGATGGTAGGCTCTTCAATAGTATTGCAGCATGGCTTTCTTAAAGAAGTTCGATCAGGATAGCGGAGATCCGAGATTGGCTTGAAGCTAGGATGGATAAATATCGAGATTCATTACTTCAGGATTGAAGATCGGACTTATATTGATGGTGAAGTCTCCTTGTTGACTTGAATTCGTCTATCCGAAGTCCTTAGTGTAGAGCTGCCATGATCTGCAATCTATAAAGTGGAGTAAGGGAATTTAGCTGAGGAACTCGACTGGAGAAGTTCGGCTGGCCAGGGTTCCTGAAGTGAGACTGGTGAGATCTGCCATTTGTAATGAAGGAATTCAGCCGCCTTCAAGGTCGGGCTATGTTGGTGATTCGATACTTGATGGAGGCCTGCTATCTATCTTGAGCCAGGTATCAAAATCAGTTGAAGGGCGACTCCTTCCACTACTTAAGTTCGTCCAGCCGAAGTTCGTAGTGCAATTATGGCAAGGTCTGCCGCTATCAGAAAGGAGCTAAGAGGACTTCCATTGAGGAGATTGGCCTGCACATAAGGTCGGGCATTCATGAGTTATTTTTGAATGAAGACCAGAACCTAGCGATCCTTGAAGTCTAATCTTCAAGGACTTGTCAAGGCTAAAAGGTCGACTTGGTTGAAGTTTGAGTTCGATTGTCACAACCCCAGTCAACACTATATCAAGGTCGGACATCTTGCTAGACTTCGACGGAAGCTATTTTACCCCTAACACAGGCAGAAGCTATTTTACCCCTAACACAGGCAAACATCTGCATATCATAATGATCTCTCTCTCTCTATGCATGCACGCGCGTGTAACAAAAGAAATCCTTGGTATTTTAAGGAAATATATGAATTTTTGGAAAAGATGAGATTTTCCATTTTGCTTTCTGTGCAGAAACTAGGAATGATGAATTCTTCAGTTTTTTTATGGTCATTTGTATAGATACTCTAATACAGTCTTCTTTTTTATTTAAAAAAGGAGTTATTCATACTTCATACTCCTCCCTTTGTAGATGAGACTAAATTGTGGCAGATAAGTTTCGATCCACACCAACCAGCATTCTAAGTTCCATAGCTAGCCCCTCAGTGCCCAAAAAAAGTCGTGTTTCACAGGAATTAAAGGGGTAGCTCAAGATGACAATCAGATGCAACAATCTGCACAACCCTACATAGAGCTTTCTTGACCACGAGCGGTGTTAGATGGACACTCATGTCCAGCTCCAAGAATACACTTATTTTCTCCAGCTTGTACATTTAGGTGGACAAACTGACTCTTTCAATAACGAGTTCAACCTATCAACCACCATAATAGTGTTTAGAGTGACCTTTTGTTCTATTTTAGAGATTGGTCAAGGATGTAGATATTGAAATAACTTTTAAAAATGTTCTTTTTCTTTGTATCTCTCAACAAATTAGAAAGTTTAAACACATAGTGGAAGTCCTTAATAAATAATATATTCTAATATTTTCTTTTACACAACAAATATATAATTTAATTAAAATTATTTCTTCTGTGTATTCCCATATCTCATTTTTCCCTCTTGCCAGGTCAGCCACTTGGTCCCATATCTCCTTTTTCTCCCTTGCCAAATGCAATTCCTATATCCATGTCCAGGCAACACTGACCAAAAGTCATACTCCATAACGGCAAAACCTATATTATCTAGATCTTTCAATTTTATCCTTAGGTACCCACACCTGATACAATTTGCATGACACTCGAACAAGGCTTTGTAAGAACAATAATGCTTAGACAGACACCTGCATGCCCAACACAAAAACCTAAGTCCCATATAACACAGTCCATAACAGATCCTGTTTTGATAGAAAAACATTTCAACAATGATGAAGATAATATCAATGCTATCTTTAACTCTATTAATTCCTCTAGAACAGGCTAAAATAATCAGAAAAATTATTTAATTGATCTACTACCCATCAATTCAATTTCCATTTGAGCCTTGCGGAAGCAATAAAGCATAGCTTGTATGATTGTGCTGATACATCAAGAGCTTGGAAGCATGTAATTTCTTCCTTAAACCATGGTTCAAGCATGAATATTAATCACTTTTCAGATTATATAACTGACAATAGAGCAGGCCCTATTTGCAAATTGAATTCATCTTAATATTGTTAGATGTATGCCCTGGAAGCCAATCAGGTCGATACATTAATTCTTTCTAGGACATAATTTTGTACTTGACCTAATTAATTAAGGCAATTAATTCCATTCATATAGTCTATGTAGGATTTCTTAGGACATCTAATCTCCTAGTACATATTGAAATTAAAAAAATCTAGTAGCGGAAAAAATTTAGATCTGATTAAAATGTTTTTAATCAAACATGCACGCAACAAATCTAATATATTGCCATCCTAGGATCTATCACATGCAAAATTAAGATGTTGAAAAATAAAAATCAGATTTAAAGAAGATCAATATCTTTGCACGGGTAGCAGAACACTGCAATCTGATTGCCATGGTAATCTGGTGAGGTTCCAGTAGAGCCGCATATACGTCTGGCCTCTATGGATATCCATGCGAAGCTCTCGATCTAATCAAAGGCCTGCATCTTCACTGGGGTGCTAGCTCCCTTACAGAAGATGCCTCCTGAGAGATGAAGAGTAGGAGGAAAAAGAGGAAGAAAACACTAGAGAACACTTCTCTCTTTCTTTTCTCTCTTCTTAAAACAAAAGCCACCCAAGAAAACCCTAGGTCTCACACCAAGAGGAGACTTCTCTCCTCTTTCTTACACCCAAAGGTTACCCACGCCTCTATTAATTTTTCTCATGCCCTATTTCTAATTTCTCACCATAAAGCAACCCCTAGTACCCACGCCTAAGAGACTCCTCTTAAGTAGCATGGAATAGGTCTTTGATAAGAATTAGGATCCCTACTTTTATGGCATCAAAGATAGGTGGCGTGCAGGGGTTTTGGATAGGACTCAAAACTCTTATTTTGTGGCGTTAAGAAAGAGAGGGCGCGGCCTCAAGTTAGCATGAACTCTTCATGCAAAAGAGGGAGGCACGTTGGGGTTTTAAGCATGGAGAAGTTGGCGTGGAGATGGGGTGGACGGCCAAGAAAAAAGAATAAGTCCTAGTCCAACTAAGACTTTCTAGGTTCTTGGTCCAAGCCTAACTAATTCTTGGTCTAATCCTAGCTAACTTAGGAATTAGTTATAACCAATTAACTAATTAGGTCTTAGTCCAATTAAGAATCCAATTAGATCCTAATCCAATTAGGAAATTAATTAAATCAAATCCTCATCAAACTAGGGTTGATTTCTCGGATAATTTGGGTTATCTCATAATCCAATAGGACATTACCCAATCAAACCCAAATCAAATCAAATTGAATCTAATTCAATTAGATTTAATTCTAACCCTATTGCTCAATCAAATTGAGCCCTATTGCAATCCAATTGCAGATTAATCCTTCTATAACTTACTAACTCTTAATAAATTTGACAATTGCAATAATTGTATTGGATTAATCATCAATCATATTGATAATTAGATCCATACGTGATTCATAATCGTGAATTAACCATCTGATCAGTCAAGAACCTCTTTTGCATGTAACCCCATAAGTTCAATTCTGACTTGTAGTAGGATACATTATGATCTCTATCAACAATATCATTGAAACTCCTTTAAATAGATTGGAACTCTTTCCAATTCAACCAATCGAGAATTATTGATTACCAAAATAATTCTCATAAGTCCCACAATCTACCAGTAACATCTAGCAGTATGTAATGGCAATCCAGTAGAACTGAAAATAAACCTCTAGATGTAGTTACCGTATAGCCTGGTTCTTCTGTCATGAGTCCTAACTAGATGCAGGTCAAGGATAACTCATCAAATCCGTTCATTTGTCATATGCCAGATTCAATCGACTCGAGTCCATATGAAACTTTATGGAAACTCTTTCCATCATTCACCTATCATGGCCATGAATTTTAGGACTTAGTCTCATGAATTATATAGGACCTCTTCCTGTCCACCAAGGTCGATAGATCTTATCTTGATGCACACCCTATTTCTACAATGAACCTACTATAGCCAACATACACCGCAAGATTCTGAATGGCTGGATAACCAAGTGATTATGCAGTCAAACTACAGCAACCCCACTGTGAACAATCGAGGCACCGCAGGTCAAAAAAACTATCTATATAACTGCAACATCGAGTAAGTCTGACTAGTGGGTAGCCGTCCAAATGACTTCTTGTACTAGCCACACTCAATATCGTTGATCTTTATCAAACACCTGCACTCTCACTCCAGTGTCCCCACGCTACAGACTCGAGACTCATCTATCCACAAAGGGAAGCCATCTATGCACCAATCTATCCGGATTAGTCACCGTCCCCATGATGATCCATCGATCAGGAGCATTTACAAATTAACCACTAATGACACGTGCCTTAAATTCTCAACTCTTAAAAATACATGCCATCATCCGTTAATTCCTCAAACGATTCATGGACACAATTAAAGCACAACATGAACGAAAAATAATCCAAATTTTATTTATTTAAAAATTTTAATTACAAAATTATGTCCTTAGAATGTGTATATGTGTCAGCCAATCTGACTTCTAGGGCATACATCTAATAGTCTATGCGTGCATGAATCGTTCAGAAAATTAACAAAGATGATGACACATTCTTAAAAGTTGAGAATTTGAGACGTGACATTGATAATTAATTTATAAATTACTTCCGATCGATGGATCATCATGAAGATGATGATTGATCCGATCGGTGCACAAATCGCGCCCCTTAGAATAGACGAGTCTTGAGTCTATAGCGTAAGGACACTAGACAAGAGTGCAGGTGATTGTTAGAGAATAACAGTACTAAGCATCACCAATACAAGAAGCCACTTGAATGTCTACTCACTTGTCAGTAACATTCTCGATGCTATAGTTATGTGAGTGATTCTTTGACCTGCGGTGCCTCGATTGCTTATAGTGGGGTTGCTGTAGTTTGACTACATAAACATGGATCCCAGCCATATGTATCCTTTTAGTAGATATTAGCTGCAGTAGATTCATTGTAGGAGTAGGGTGCGCACTTAGATGGGATCTATCGATCTTAATAATTAAGGAGTAGTCTTATGTGATTTATGAGAGTTCATAAAACCATGGCCACGGCATAGTGAATTATGAAAAAGGATTTTCATGAGATTCCACGATTTAAACTCGAGCTGATTAAATCTTACATACGACAGACAATGGGGTTTGACGAGTTTTCTATAACCTCCATCTTGTCAAGACTAACAATAGAAGAACAGAATCATACGATAACTATACTTAAAGGTTCATTCTTCTGTTCTGTTGGGTTGCCACTACATGCTGCTAGGTGTCACTGGTGAATTGTGGAACCAATGAAAATTATTTTGATGGTTAATAATTCTCGATCGATGAGTTAGAATTGTTCCAATTCATTGAATGAAATTTTAATGATATTTTGATGGAGATCAAAATATTTTTCACTATCAGACAGAATAGAACCTATGAGGTCACATAAAAAAGATCCTGACTAATCAGACTGTTGAATCACGATTTCAAATCGTAAATCGCAAGTGGTCCTAATTATCAATTTGACTGATGATTGTACTTAAATGTAAAAGTTACATTGAGAACTTGCTAAGAGTTAGTAAGTTATAGGACTAAAGTGCAATTATTGCATATTATTTGATTTGATCAAATATTGGGATTGGGTCCTAATCAAATCAAATTAGATTGAATTTGATTAGATTTGGTTTGAGTTTGACTCAAATTAGGATTCACAAGTCTAGATCAGACCTAATGAATACTTAACCCAAACCTATATAGATTAGATTTCACCTAATCTTTAACAATGTTTGATTTGGATAAGGTCTTGATCAATTTAAATAAGATTTAATTTGATTAGATATGATTTTAATTTGACTTGGATTGGGTTTCATTAATCTAATGGGATTGGACTTAGCCTAATCTAAATTGGAATCCAATCTTGATTTGGATTTGAACTAGACCTTAATCAAATAAAACGAGGAGATCAATCCCTCAAATCCCCATGCCCCAAGGGCCGCCTTACCCCTATTTTCTAGGTGTGGAAGTGTTTTCACGTTGAGAGTGGGCATGGAGAATTTTAGGGGAGCAAGGGTTAGGCAGCTAGATATAGTCAAACTGTCTCTCTTCTTTAAAACCCTAACCACCGAGCCTTTAAATTCAAGAGATAAGGTGGTGCCTCCTCTTGATGAGATCAAGAGTTTTGGGATGCCCCACGATGGTTGGCATAAGAAGATAGCGAGAGGAGGGGCATTGAAGCTTGTGGCATGGAGTTTTTCTACGAGAGAGAAAAAAGTGGGCGCCCATCTCCCTTCTCATCCTTTCTTTCTTATAACCAAGTTGTTGATTATTGGAGAGAGGTTTTAAAGGTAACCTCTCTCCCTCTCTCTTTGTCCAAAAGTTGGACATGTCCCCTTCCCCCTCTCCTCCAAAGATGTCCAAGAGTTAGACATGCTTAAAATCAGATTTGATCTAATTTATATTTCATGGTCCATGAGATGGACGGTTCTCCTCTTCCTATCCTCAAATCTAGTCCAAGGGTTGGACAAGAATGAAGAATAAGAGATCTGATCTCGTCTTCTTTTGTAGATCTTGATTTTTCTCTTGAGAAGAGAAAAGTGGGAAAAGAAATTAAATTTGATCTGATTTCGAGTTCTTCCTATAGACCTGTTTGATTCCGTTAAGAAAAGAATCAAAAGATCAAACCGAGTTGACAATCTAGGGAGTGATCATTGCAAGAGAGCTAGCATCCCAGTGAGATCGAGACCTGATCAGATCAATCTCAGTGAATAACCATAGAGGCCAGACATTTGTGCGGCTATAAAGAGACCTCAAAGATATCCTCAGATCATCAAATCATCGGATTGTAGTGAAGATCTACCCGCGCAAAGGTAAAATTCAGATCCTCCTTTCAGATTTTATCTTGCATATATGATGATGCCTGGGTTATGAGATTTGATCTCAATATATGCTAGATTAGATTAGATCTAATTAAAAAATTATTTTATTCCGCGGCATACTTTGTATGTTTTTAAAAATTTTGAAATTTCTACATGCATACCTTTCATCATGTGATGACGAAATCCAACAAATATTGCATAGCTTTTTCAGAAAACCAATGTTTTTTTTAGATAACAAAGGAAGTCAAAGATGCAGGTGCTCAATGAAGCCATTGTTCCTCGCATTCTGTAAAACTAATAACAAAATCCTAGTAACTTCAGACAGATTTTAAACAAGTGAATCAACAGGGATTTGCAGCTGTTAAAGTTCGCAGGGATGGATTGAACATGGACGGTGGATGGCTCTGAATGAAAATACATTGAAATTAAATACGGATGCAGCACTCCATGGTGCAATTTGAATGCAGATATAGGGAGAGCAATTTGAGATAAATTTGTAAGCCTGCTACTTGCTAAATCCATTGAACCACTAAACTTTTGATGACTAAGGCAATGGCTTGCATGAAAGAATCCAATTACTTATACTCGTGCAGGAAGGTTGATAACTTGATGCCAAACTGATAGGCATTCATACATGATGGAAAAGAGAAATTGGTAACAAAAGAGAAGAAAGCAGATGAATGAAATAGAGTTGAATCCACTAAAAATTTCAAAAAAACAATAACTCAAACATGCCAATTCATTATCGTTTTCTTTCTCTACTGCAATAAAATTAGACTCTTCATATCCCTCTCAATACATAGCAAAAGGACAAAGAGTAACTAGTTAACTAATGTTCCTAACTTTAGGGCAGGCATGCATGAAACATAATTACTGAAGCCTAGAAAATCTAAAAGCCATGTTTATGAATCAAACCAAGAAAACAAGATTTAGCAACCAACTGTTAAATATCTAAATACTATACTTTGGCTTCTTAACTCAGTTTTAAGATAAACACTGTATATAGAGCACTTTAAAATGGGCTCATCCAAAGCGGTTGGTTGATCATTCCTTCGTCAATTTCTTCTGCATGGATTTCATCCATGTGCAATTCAATCATAAATGCTTTTAGAAGTCCTTGTCTTTGGTGTGCATCTTGCAACTTGGAAAATTTTCCATAAGATAATTTGCATGTTGTTACGAGTTAATAATGCAATCCAATTATTGCCAGGTGCTTTCATGGACATAAGTACTAAAAGTGATCAAATGAGTATCCAATATTGGACACAAGGCTTTATCCGACCACCTCTTTCTATATAAAATTTTCAGGTGTGAAATTTGACCATGAAAAACTTAAAGTTCCATCTTAAAATAGGAATTTGGAACTTCAAGTTTCACTCCTTCCAATCAAACTTAGACAATGTAAGTTTGAGCTGAATTTTTAACTGATAAGCAGAAGAAGTCGTTTCAATCATGTCGTGTTCAAGAACTAGACATCAGATGCAAAAGCTTGGGAGAACTAGGAGGCTTAAGTATTTAACATGCCAATAGGCTTCTAAGGTGAAGTTCTATATTCATTAATCTCACCAATTGGTTCCCTACGCTTTTGATGATCTTCACTTTGTGGGGAACAAAATACATCTGATACACTTTCAATCATTTGAGAAACTTCAGTTGTAATGGGTTAAACTAGCATGACTTGAAGTTGCCCGAATCAATTTGTTGGTTCTTTGAAGCCTTCATCTAGACTTCTACTAGAGCCAAGGATTACTCATATTGTTACAGTATGTTCACATGATGTTGAAGAATTTCATCATTCTCAATGTAATTGACACCCATATTTGATAATCGGAGTGCAAATCTTTTACTCCAAAACACCAACTAATGGTGGAAGCATTGGTGTTTATACACGAGAGGAAAAGAGAGGTTGGCAGTAGAGGAGATGAAGGTAGAAGGATGAAACAGAGTAGGATCCATCACTAGATTCAAATAAACAATTCAAGCATACCCATCTTCGCTGCTTCCTTTCTCCACCACATGCCTCTATATGGAGATTTTATGACTCTTTTTACTTCCCTTTTGTAGATACATACAAGACAAGCAATAGCTACTTTTATAAAATTTAGGAGACATATGCATGACTCATGAATGAACCCTAGAAACTCTAAAACCTATATTCAAAAACCAAGACAAGTAATTAAAACTTCACCAACTATTAAAATCCAAAAGATATGATTTGACTAGAGTCACTAGACTTTGACCTCCTAGCTTAGATTAAGATATGGACTTGGCAAATACTGCACTCCAAAATGGACTGATCAAAATGGTTGGTTCAAGACTCTTGTGTCACTAATTAATGCTTTCCATATCATCATGGAGTTATACTCTCCTAGTCTCATCAATATAACAAGGGCCCTTTCTCCACGTCATGGAACTTCCAACACTTGGTCCACTCTATAAAGGATGCAAGTAGTTCACTGCCAGGCTATAAATTCCAGCATAATCATAAAAGCTAACCAAGTGGTCAATTGGTTATTCAGAAGTATGTTATGGTGGATGACTTGTATGTTTGGTATCCTACAGTAAATAGGGTGTTCAAGTCATAGACAGTGACATTTCTAAGGGCCGACTTTGTATAAGTATTTGAAGATAATCTAATGCCATTTGAGGTATCTAACAAGAGAATTGCTATTGGGTCCTTATTGCTGTAAGTAAATAGAATATAGCAAAAGAAATATATAGGTTAACCATTAGCTTGGGAAACTAATGCTACAGATTTTGTATTAAAGAGTAAGTACCATACTTATGCAATAATTAGAAGAAAAGTTGAGAATTTTGTGTTAATATAAGCCCCCAATCCTATCATGGTTGCTAATTGCAGTGAGAAAAATGATGTAGGGTGTCAAGAGTAAAACGTTAAAATAGACAGAAGAAAACCAACAACCTCTTGATAAGTTGCGGTGACAGTAGCACCGAGAAACTAAATCAGATTCATTTGCTTATGGAGAAGTAAAAGATGTACTTACGTGGAAGTCATGAATTCCTCATAGAAGAAATAGTCTGTAATATACAACTGCAGGAAAAAAATAAGAAAAAAATATCAGTAACCTCTAATTTTAGAAGCTCCAATAGATTTGAAAATTAGATACCACAATACCGCACAAAAGAAGTGGTAAAGGATGACTGAAAGGTTTGCAGTGCCAGTTACATAGCTCTTCGCCAATAGAGAAAGATTGATTAATAACCATCCCATCATTCCAGCTCTCACAAAAAAGAATCTAGAAAAGGAGTAGGGTTCAAAATTCGCTGGAAGAATATATAACATAACTGATAGTTATTTGTTGCTACAAATAGGAAATATGAACTATAGTTTCTCCATAAATTTGCTAGCATGGAGAAAGAGAGGAGGGATAAGCCAGAACACAATTTGACTAACAATCTTCAACAGAGACTTTGGTGTAATCTATATCCAGAATTCTGACAATTGTCACAATATCATAAAGGCATGTAACCACATTAATAGACAAAGGAAGTTTCTTATCAGCAGTAAGTTCACATTTAAGTTTGTCAACATTTAGGAAGCTGTGTTGAAAAAAATAACTAGTAAACAATTAATGCTCGAATGAAATAACAGAATTGACAAGGACTCATTGCACTAGGACTCAAAGCCTGTCCCAAGCCTATGGTCACATAACTGACCGGCAAAGTGAGCACAAAGGTTGATGTTGCATCTGAATTTTATGGGCCAGGCCCATTGTTTGCTTACTCTTGACATAGGCTCCATTTAGTGGAGCTTTTGGCCCTCCAAAAAGTTCTTTTTCAAGGCCATGTTTTTGATGTGTTTGATAAAAAGTTTGAAATAATTTTCTACCCATTGTTTGCCATACCATCCCATACAGCCTGGTACCGGGCATACTGTACAGTATCAAATGGGAACTAGAAGGAAACTCAAGTTTGGGTTGGTATAGACCCCATACCACCCCATACCAAGATGTACCGGCCCATACCGAGGTGTGTATCGACCCATACCGAGGTATACCGACCCATAAGTACTAGGTATGGTAAAGAATCACCCATAAGTACAAAAAATGCCATGATATATTTATAATCATAATGCATGATAAGAAGTTTCCATTTTCCAACAGGCAACAAGGAATAAGATCAGGAAAAGAAAAGAAAGATTCACATACTTGAGGTCAATTCCCATAAAACAGGGATTGAGTTGTACGCCAAACCACCTACATGCCACAATTTTTAAACATCCAAGTTAATGACATCTTATATATCATAGAATAAGAGTAAACAACAAAAATGCAATACCAGCTTTTGGGATTTTCGGGCTTGACAAGTAGCAAGAAACCACTAAAAATCACAACGAAGAAAAGGAGACATAAATTCTCATATGATAATGCACTGTTTTATACAATGTTCATCATCTCAGAAAGCTTCCAAGGTATTATAAAGACCAGGTTCATCATCTTAGAAAGCATTTGAGGTATCATAAAGAACAGGATTCTTATTCAAGGCATGGTTAATAAATCATTATTAATTCATTATTTATATCTTTTAAGTCCATTAAACATTATCATTGTTAAGAATTTCCATGATCCAGAAATAACACAGTTAAAAATTGAAGTTCTATGCCTTTAATCCTCCTTTCATTTTGGGGAGAGAAATTAGAGCACGATCACCTTATCCCTTAATGCATCAAAGCCATCCTTGTCATTGCCCACATGACAATTTGTGTCGTGGAACTCCTTTTCCTTACCTTTTATCTCAACCATCTACAGCAATCTTAGACATTTCCATCAGCATGTCTAGATAACACAACATTGTTGCAAAAGGCAGACATTTTTTGATGCGAAAACAAATCATCTTTTCCCTAAAATCACATCGTTACTGGATAGTGTTGCAGTTTCATCATGTGTTTATTTCACAAAACTGACACCATGATTGAAATTGTCCGACCAAATTAGCCAAGATTCACTATGATGATAAGCAAAAAAGATGATCGTAAAGGATGGCAACATGGAAGGTGAATAAGAAACAGTATTAATGAAGATGATGGGCAGAGGAAAAATGCACCATGAATAGAAGTAGCATATTTAGTAGCTTGCACCACTAGGCCTATCAATGATTCAGGTCTAACCCGACTCATACCAACCTGACGCATCCCGCAATTTTACCTGAATTCAACCCAATTAGTAATTTACATCCTCTCCTCTTCTCTCATTCCAAGACCCTAAACCTCATTGCTTCCTCCTCCCCGATATCATAAACCACTCCCCCACTCCTGATGGATCCTTAAGGCTCTATCGCAATGACCACAATGAGGACAGCCATTGTGATGTTTGACGGCTAAACACCATCGGCTGCCTTCCAAAGTGGCCGTGCCCATCACTCCCATCTCTGCCACCAAGATCCACAATGAGTTCACCACATCAACAATGACAACTTCTCCAAGCCTCTTCTGCCATCAACAAAATCAATGATGCCTCCTTCATCAACAATGCTGCCATCTGCCTAGGCCTTAGGGCAGCAAAGAAGAGGGAGGCAGTCGTGGGAAGAAGGGAGCATCAGAATAGGCAATTAGTCAAGGGTTTTGATCTAGAATGCAGAAGAACCATTTTAGATCAGGCTATTGGTTTAGGTTGGTGATGGAAATCTAAAGCCGCCATTACGTGTTTATGCTAGGCATGGGCGCAAATCTATATTTGATTAAGATTTTCTTAAATTGCTAATTTGATTTAAAATCCTAATTTAATTAGGATTTTCTCTAATTACTGATTGGATTTGAAATTCTGATTTATTTAGGATCAAGGTTGTTAAAGGCGCGCCTGAGGCGCAAGAGGCTCGAGGCGAAGGTCTCCGCAACTCTTACCCTCTCAGGCGAGGTGAGGTGGTTGAGGTGTTGCTAAGGCACTTGAGGCGCGTGCCTGACCTAAACTCCAAAGGCACGCCTGAGACGGTGGCTGTTAGTCTCAGGAGGGAAACAGGACGATGTTTTGGGAAGTCAGATAGATGCAAATAAGGAAAAAAAAGTGAGACCCAGTCATGGTCATTGATCGAAGATCCACATCCACCAGAGCACCGCCTCAGCTGCCGGAGAAGAGAACCCACTCATCGAGACCCACAGTGGCCGATCGAAGACCCACGGCCATCAGAGCAATGTCACAACCATGGGAGAAGAGGAGCCACTCGTCGATTGACGCAACCGAGGCCCACAGTCGCTGATCGAAGACCCATAGCTACCGACCGACGACCCCACCCATCGGGTATTTTCTTTATTTTATTTTTTACTTTTCTTTCCTTCTTCTTTTGCCGATCGAAGACCCATGGTCCCTATTCCTTTTTTTGGGGGGGGCGATGTTCTTATCATTCCCGTGATCTCTCTTCTTTCCTTCTTTCGCCACGACCGACCTCTTTAGTCTTTACCATTTCTTTTTTATTTTTGGGCCAACGTTCTCCATCGTCCGAACTTTCGGGAATGTTCTTTACTGTTCATCAACAGTAATGTTCCCTTTTTTTCATCTACAGTATTTTTTCTTAAACAGTGTACAGGAAACATTTTTTTGTCATTTACTGTTCATCTACAGTAACATTCCCTTCTTTTTTATTTACATTTTTTTTACCAATCTAAAGGGAACTTTTCTTGGGTCATTTATTGTTCATCCGATTTTGTGATGCAGTAATCTTTTGTTTTTGGATTACATTCTTCCTTTTCTTATCTATTTCTTTTGGGCCACATAACCCACGGTGTATGTAATATAAAAAAATTTTTTGGGGGCTGATTTTGTTATTATTGTTTGGCACCTATTTTAGGAGGTTAAAATGGATTCCGAAAGCCATGGGCCATCTAAAAAAGACCCAGTGTGGAAGTATGCATATTTGGCTGACCCAACGGGCAAAAACAAAAATGATATTATTTGTAATTTTTGTGGAAAAATGACTAAATGAGGGATTTGTTGGGCAAAACAGCATATAGTTAGAAGGTTTTGAAATGCCAAAGGTTGCCAAAAATATCCACCACATATTCGTGAAGAGATTAAACATTATGTATTAAGGAAAGCAGAGAAAAAGAAATAAGATAATTTATTACCTAGTTTTGATAATATGAAAGACTATGGTGTTGATGAAGAAGATGAAATTCAGATGGTTGATCCTCGTAGTAAAACAAGTAGTGGTACAAGTGGAAGTTCTATGGCTAGTAGCAAGGCACCTAGATCAAAGAAACCAAAAGAGAAGGGTCCTATAGATTTGTATTTTACTCCTAATGCAGAAATGGTTGTTCATAGTAGAAAAGAAGGCAAAGGGAAGCAAACTACTATCAATGAAGTTTGCAAAAAAGAATTAAAAGACAAGGCTTATTGAGAGTTGGCTAGGTGGATGTATGATGCCGGCATTCAATTTAATGTCCTGAATTATCCAAGCTTTGCTGTTGTAATTGAAGCAATTGGACAATTTGGTCCTAGCATGAAACCTCCAAGTTATCATGAGGTTAGGTTTCCTTTGTTAAGAAAAGAAGTTAAGCATACTAGAGATTTGACGAAGGGCCATCAAAAAGAGTAGGCAAGGTATGAATGCTCGATTATGTCAGACGGTAAGGATAAGATTGCACAGAAGGACATAATCAACTTTTTAGTGAACTCTCCTAAAAGATCGATGTTAAGAGCAAAATAGCTTCCGCCGAAGTCCAATCCGAAGTCCAACCTCAATACAACGTCATCTAGAGTTGCGATTATCAAATCTGAGCTTCACTCAAGTCGACCCCTGGTTCGGACTAGTTTCTGAAGATCAGCCTCCTAACATGGTTCAGTTCAGAGCTTCGATCATGGGTAGTTTAACTCCTTTATCCTATCGAGATTACATTGTGGACTTCGGCTGGATGAGCTTGAATAGTGAAAGTTCTCTATTCGATTGGTTCCGACTTCCAACCCAGAATAAGCAGCAGCTGCCCCACAAATATTGCACTACAGCATCGTCCGATCTCAACTGGCAGTCAACCCTAGGTGCCAGCTAAACTTCTGTACTCCATGCAAATAGCAGATCTTGCTTATTCTACACCAAGGACCTCGGCCGGATGAACTTAAATCAAAGAAAGGACCTCGCCACCTACTTGAGTCTAATCTTCTACTTGGTACTAGCCGAATTTCCCCGAAAGGACTTGGTTGTGGTCTTCATTGGGGAACTTGTCGTCTCTTTCCAACCTCCAGCCTTCCAGACCAGAGTACTCACACCCTCCCCCGACCAAGCTTGAACATGGCCAAGCTTCTAAAAGCTATCAAGACAGCCCCATCGAGATTCGAACTCAGTACCTAATTCACGAGTCCGTTATCTATAACTTAGAAATCGACCTTCAAGCTCAGTTGGATTGACCTCCAGTGCCAAATCTCAGCATGAATACTACACTACCTAGCTTGGAAGCCTCCGATCTTCTGTCCGAACTCCAGCAAATAATATTCAACTGCCAGCAAGTCACAACAAATGACAGCCCACTCTCCATAACAAACTCCGAGTGGTCCGAATGGTCTTCTGACATTCTGTTATGGCTGTCACTATCATTCTGTTACCGGCTTCGTCTATAAAAGAGACCCTCCAGATACGTCTTCTTCTTTAAGCTCTCCTCTCCATTTTAACCTCCTGTGTACTCCATTCTTGTTGGCCAAGAAGCTAACTTGACCATCGAAGGATCCACGCCGGAGCCATCCACCTTCGGTCCGAACTGTCTTGTAGGTCTTCCCGACGAGATCCTCACCTCCACCTCCAATGTACTCCGGCGGCCATCCAATTTCTGCACCAACAAAATTGGCGCTAGAGGAAAGGTATCTAGGCTCTTATTCTAAAAAGAGTACACCAGTCAAGGAGCAACCTTCTTCTTCCTCTTTTCTTCCCCTCTTCTTCCTTGGTTATTCTTCTATTCTAACACAATGCCACCCAGGAAAGCCTCTTCTCGATGAACCATAGCCACAGCCCCTAGATCCAACCAGGAACCGACCGATCCACCAGTTTCTGTTCCATCATCTGCACCCCAACCAGCGGTGGTGAACATGAAATAGTTCAACCTACTGCTATAGCAGGTGAAGGGCCTTACGAAAGCTATGCATGCCATGCAGCAAGCTCTAGCACCGCCACCACCAGAAAGACTGTCACCGGAATATCAAGATCCAGTATAGGGAAAGCCCACCTAGAGAAGCCAGTCTAATAATCCAGGAAAAGAAAAATAGAGAGCAGAGAAACCCTGCTCTGAGCATGACTCCACCCACGGAAAGTTTCTACCCCCATCAAGCCAACTGCCCTTTGACATTCGTGATCAAGATGATATCCTCAATCAAAAGCTCCAGGAGATGAACCAGTGGATCGAAGAACTCCACCATGCTGCCCCATCCGCAATGACATTTGCACTGATCCACCCTTCACCATCCAGATCATGCAAGAGCTCGTCCCGCAAAATTTCAAGCTCTCCTAGTTTGAGAGTTACGACGAGACTTCGAATCCCGTCGACCACCTTGAAACCTTCTGAACTATGATACTGCTCCATGACGCACCGGACGTCATTCTGTGCCGAGCTTTTTCCTCCACCCTTAAGGGAGCAGTACGAAATTGGTACTCGAGCCTCAAATCGGGTACCATCTAATCTTTTGATCAGTTGAGCCATCAATTTTTAGCTCACTTTATTAGCAGCCAACATTAGAAACGAGGTTCAAACTCTCTTGTCAACATTAAGTAGAAAAAAGAGTAGTCCACCCGAGCCTATATCAGCGTTCAACACCGCTGCTCTAGAGATCCACAATCTAGACTAGTCTATTGCTATAACCGCTCTGAAAGGCGGCCTTCTGAAGAATGATCTCCTCTTCTCCTTAGAGAAGTATCCCAAGACTTCGCCGACATGCTGGCTCTAGCCGAAGGCTACGCCCGAGCTGAGGAAACTTTTAAACTTTACGATGATGAGGCCGTAGAAGAGCGGCAGATGGAAGAATCTAGCAAGCCCGCACTTATAGAGAAGCCCGGTGAAGCTCGGTCGCGTTCTAGGACCCCTCCTGAACACAAACGAAATTGGACCCCACCTCGGGCTCGTCGACCTAGAAGCCTAGACAGAAGGATGAGGCAAAGCCCCCCTTTCAGAAGATTTCATAACTATGCTCCTCTGAATGCTCCAAAAACTCAAGTGCTGATGGAAATCAAGAAGCAACTGCTGAAGTCGGATGAAATGCGGTCTGCCCCAAGCAAGCACAACCCGAACAAGTACTGCTTGTACCATCGTGACCACAATCACGATCTTAAGGAATATATCCAGCTCTAGGACAAAATTGAAGAGCTGATTAGACGAGATCGACTAGATCGATTTCTACGACGTCGGCCTGAAAGGAGGAAAGATCGGCTAAGAGCCCTACCGCAACCAAAACCACCCCGAAGGGATGAACTACAAGAAGCAACCTCCACTTGGAATCATCAACACAATCGCTGGGGGACATCGGCGAGAGCAGGCGAGTGGATCAATGGAGATAGCGAAGAAGCGGAAGACTGAAGAACCTATTGCTTTCACCAAAGAAGATGCATAAAACATTCAATTTCCACAATAACGTGGTTGTAATTTCTTTATATATTACAAATTATGATGTACACCGTATCTTAGTAGATAATGGAAGTTCTACTGACGTTTTGTTTTATTATGCTTTCTCTAAGACGTCTATATACCTAATAGTCATATGAGGCCATTAAATTCTCCATTAGTGGGGTTCACCGGTGACTCTATACTAGTTAAGGGGATAATCACCTTACCAGTTATGGTAGGCCGATACCCAAAGCAATCCAAGGCTCAAATTAATTTTTAGATGGTGAAAGCTCCTTCAGCCTATAATGCCATTTTCGAACGACCTGAGCTAAATGCACTCCAAGCTGTGGTATCGACATACTTTTTGAAGGTGAAGTTTCCACCAGAGCATGGAGTCAGAGAAGTCAGGGGAGACCTAGCTCTAGCACGTTATTGTTACACAACTGCCCTACAAGAAGGAAAGCAGCCAGAACTTTGTCTAGCGGACGGACTTGATGCCCGTGATGACCTAACTGAAAAACAGGGAGAACCAATTGACGACCTTGTTGCAGTATCCTTAAATGATGAAAATAGGGATTACACAATCCAAATTGGTTCAAATTTAGAAGCAAAGATTAAAAGGCAGCTCGTCACCTTTTTTGCGAAGAAATGCTGATGTCTTTGCCTGGGTTCCTGCAGGCATGCCTAGGATAGATGCTGAGGTAATGGAGCATCACTTGGGTGTGGACCATAAATGTCGACCTATGAAGCAAAAGAAGTGTAACTTTGTGCCCGAGCGACAGAAGACAATCGTGGACGAGGTGGACAAGCTCCCTAAGGCCTAGTTCCCAAGAGGTATCCTATCCTGATTAGATTGCAAATATAGTCCTTGTTAAGAAGGCAAATGGCAATGGAGGATGTGCAATGACTTCACCGATCTCAACAAAGCCTACCCAAAGGATAGCTACCCTCTATCCCAAATCGATCAACTGGTGGATGCGACATCGAGCCATGAGCTCCTCACCTTCATGAATGCCTTCTCGGGCTATAACCAAATCTGGATGGCACCTAAAGATGAGGAGAAAACTGCTTTTATTACTGACCGTGGTCTTTATTGTTATAGGGTCATACCATTTGAACTCAAAAATGTAGGTACGACCTACTAGCGCTTGTGAATAAAATCTTCAAGAAGCATATCGACCGCAACATGAAGGTTTATGTAGATGATATGCTTGTCAAGAGCCGATCTTCAAGAAACCACATCGCCGACTTGGAAGAGACATTCAACACTCTCCGAAAGTACAAGATGAAGCTGAACCCAACCAAATGCACTTTTGGGATGACTTCAGGGAAGTTCTTAGGATTCATGATGTCAAGGCGTGGCATTAAGGCAAATCCAGAGAAAATCTGAGCCATCCAGGAGATGACAGTTCCTAAGACAATAACAAAAGTTCAGCACCTAACAAGGAAGATTGCGGCTTTAAATCACTTTGTTTCAAGATCGGCAAAACGATACATGCCCTTCTTCCAAGTGCTCAGACAGCCAAAGAACTTATGCTGGACCTCCGAATGTCAACAAGCCTTCGAAGAGCTAAAGAACTACCTTAGCTCACCTCCTCTCCTTGCTAAGCCCGAACCTGACGAAGAGTTGTTCTTATACCTAGCAGTATCTCCTACGGCCATTGGAGCTATCCTAATCAAAGAAGAGGCAAAAGTTCAAAAGCCGATCTACTGCATAAGCCGGATTCTGAGAGATGCAGAGATCAGGTATACTAAATTGAAAAAGCTAACCTTTATTGATTGCAGTAAGAAAAATTCAACCTTATTTCTTGGGGCACACCATAGCAATCCTCACAGATCAATCTATAAAGGCAGTTCTTCACTAACCAGATACTTCCGGAAAAATAGCAGTGGACGATTAAGCTCACTGAATTTGACATCAAGTTTTAACCTCGGCCATCTACTAAAGCTCAAATACTAGCCAATTTCATGGTGGAATACACTTCCAAATCTAGCCAAGCCTGAGCAGCAAGAGGTCTGCACATCTAGTTTACAGCCGAACTCCCTTGAAGAAAAAGCAGACCTCCCTGAGGACTTTTAGGCCTTATACGTTGATGGTTCATCCAACGATTCTGAAGCAGGCGCAAGTTTAATTCTTATCAATCCAGAAGAAGTTGTTTCTAAATATGCACTGCATTTTGAGTTCCCTGCAACCAACAACGGAGCGGAGTATGAGACTTTGATTGTGGAATTAAGAATAGCCAATGAGTTGGGGATGGACCATGTGAAAGTATACAGCGATTCACAACTAGTGGTGGGGCAGCTCAATGGCGAGAGGAAAGAATGAAGAAATACTTGGACAAAGTGAAAAATCTAACCTTGACCTTCAGCAATTTTGACACAGTAGATTCCAAGAGCAGAGAATTCAAGGGCCGACCTGTCAAAATTGGCTACTTTAGCTCCGAATGAGTTGCCAAAGAAAGTTTTCTTTGAAGTTCTTCAACGCCCAAGTTCGGAAAAGCCCCAGATGGTAATGCAAGTAAACCATGAGCCCAACTAGATTGATCCACTAGTTCTATATCTCAAAGACAACATCCTTCCAAGAGACCCCAAAGAAGTCCGAAAGTTGGGAAATTAGCCCTCCCGTTATATCTTATACGAGAACAAGCTATACTAAAGATCTAATTCCTTGCCACTTCTCAAATACCTCCGACCGTCTGAAGCCGAATACGCCCTGAAGGAAGTTTACGAAGGAGTATGTGGAAACCATCTCAGAGCCAGATCATTGTCCTACAAGCTGCTTCGACAAGGATATTATTGGCCAATCATGCAACAGGACGCCATTGATTATGTAAGAAAATGCAATCGGTACCAGAAAAATGCTAATGTCCAAAGGCAACAGACCTCCTTGCTCCCACCTTTGAATGCTCCATGGTCATTTGCACAGTGGGAAATGGACAAACTTGGACCATTTCCTATAGCATCCGAACAACGAAAATTTCTTTTAGTGGCAGCAGATTACTTTACAAAATGGGTTGAGGCCAAACCCTTAGCAAAAATTATTAAAGCTAAAGTGCAAGATTTTGTTTGGAAATCAATAGTATGCGGATTTGGTTTACCTCGAATGTTGATCACCGACAATGAGCGCCAGTTTGTAGGAGCAAAATTTGCTAAATTTTGTGAAGACTTGAATATCTCTCATCATTTCATATCTATAGCCCACCCTCAGGCAAATGGTGAGGCTAAGGTAACAAATAGAACTCTGCAGCAAGGAATAAAGGCTAGACTCGAATGGGCGAAAGGCATATGGATGGATGAGCTTTATCACGTGCTCTAGGCCTATAGAACCACTCACAGATTGCCTACCAGGAAAACTCCCTTTGCTCTGGCTTTTAGAACCGAAGTGGTCATTCTGGTCGAACTTGGACTCTCCTCAATGCGGATTGAAGGCTTCGATGAACAAAGCAACTCTCAGGATCTCAGGCAAACCTGGACCTGCCGGAAGAAAAATAGAAGAAAGTCCAAATTCGGATGGCGGCCTATAAGCAAAAAGTGGCTCGATATTATAATTCAAGGGTCAGGAGTAAAACTTTCAAAGTCGGAGATCTGGTGCTATGTCAAACAGAAGTTTCTCAACCACAGAATCAAGGTAAGCTTGCTCCGAATTGGAAAGATCCTTATGAAGTCGAGAAAGTTGTCTGACCAGGAACTGCATAAAGGAGCTTGGAGAAGCTATACTACCTCGACCTTGAAATGCAGAAAATCTACGAATGTACCATTGATATCCACATTTAAAAAAAAGTTCTTTATTCTGGACATTCTTATCTCTTGTGCAAATTGAGGTGTGGTAGAAAATAATCGAGCCAAACTTCGTTCTTAAACGAAGTAGAATATGAAGGCCTCCGATTCTTAAGCAGAAGGTTAGCCACATCAAAAATAGGTGGATCTTGTCCTGACGTGGGTGAAAACCCTTACGAGGGATTTGAAGACCTTCGATTCTTAAATAGGAGGTTAACCACATCAAGAACAGGAGGTGGACCTCATCCTGACATAGATAAAGATCCTTACGAGGGATTTGAAGGCCTCCGGTTCTTAAACAGGAGGTTAACCGCATCTAGAACAGGAGGTGGACCTCGTCCTGATGTGGATGGAGATCCTTATAATGGATATGAAGGCCTCCGATTCTTAAATAGGAGGTTGATTTGAAGGCCTCCAGTTCTTAAACAAAAGGTTAACCATGTCAGAAACAGGAGGTGGACCTCTTTCTGACATGGGTTAAAACCCTTAGAGGGATGTGAAGGCCTCTAGTTCTTAAACAGAAGGTTAACCACGTCAGGAACAGGAAGTGGACCTCTTTCTGACATGGGTGAAGACCCTTACGAGGGATATGTAGGCCTCCAATTCTTAAACAGGAAGTTAACCACGTCAGAAATAGGAGAATCTCATCCTGACGTAGATGAAGCCCCTTAAAAGGGACATGAAAACTCCTAACCTTTGAGTGGGAGGATGAATCTATTCCTAAGCTAGCCCAACAAACCCTTGTTTATAAACAAGGGGGACAGGTCTCCAAGACATCAAACAAAAGTCGTTTCAGAACAGTATTAACATCAGGCATACCAAGAAAATAAAGAGACTAACAAGCATCAAGCCGAAATAGAATGCAGAAGAACTATTGAAAGGAAGGCAATTTCATTAAATTGAAGTCTATTACATCAGTCCTAGAGACTAATTACAAGAAAAGGAAGAAAGAAAAAGGAAAAGGAAGATGAAGTCCTATTCGGACTTCGGGCTACCCGTCCTAGCCATTACAAGAGCATGCTTTAAATCATTTACTCTGCCCTCAAACTCTTTCCTAGCCTTCAAACTCTCGCCAAGCAGCTTCTGAGCCCTTCTAGCATCCTCAGCCTCCCTTAATCTTTTTTGTAAAACAACAGACCCGGCCTCGACGTCCTTCACAGCATTTTCTTGATAGGCCATTTGGATCTTGAGCTAAAGAAGCTCGAACTTATTCTTCTCATATATCTCAGAAAGATTTCCAAGAGAACTCTGTAGGGAAGCAACCACGTCTGGATCTCCACTTGGGCCAGCTTAAGCTTTGTCCGCTAACTGCTTCCGAAGTTGGGTCACTTCATCGTTAGCCGCCAGAAGCTTCTGCTTAAGCTCATCAATTTGGTCGCACCAATCAAGTCTGTAGGTGTCGTACGCCTCCTCGACCGCATACAGTTGTTTTTAGAGGTTGGAGAATTTCTTCAACCAATCCCAACCATATTCGCCTTAACTTTAAGCCTAGGCCAAGCCCTTCTCCAAGTGTTGAATCTTCACCTTTGCCTCCCGAAGCTCGGCCTCAAGAGAGCAAATCTTCGTTGTCAAAGTGCATAACTTCTCGCTGGCTTGTTTGGATGCTTGCTCAAGCTCTTCGATTAAATGATATTTTTTGGCAGTATACTCCTTGAAGGTTTGCTTAGAAGCTTGGCGGAGACAATTAATTTCGACTGAGGCAATGGCATAGTTGTTTTTGGATTTCAGAAGTTCGTCTTCTGCTCTCTTTAACTTCTTGTTGGCATGCCAAACTTCTTCAAATCTTTGATAATGGCTTTCAAGGGGACGGCTCGACGTAGTGGCGCGGCCTCGGCCCATGATTGTATTCCATGGCAGTGTTTACAAGTTGAGTTCTGAATTACGGGCACATCACAACACATAGAGGTATGAAAAGAAGAAATTTAATTTCATTTAACTAGAAAATTTAAGTACATAGAATGCAGAAGCAAAAAAAAGTACAATTATCAGAGATCTCCGACCTCTGGAAGTGGGGCATCAGAAAAGCTCGGCGTGGCCTTAGCGGTGCTGGCTCCTTAGCGGGCATGGGGGTAGGTTTAGCAGGTTCAGCAGCGATAGGCTCGGCAGGAGGAAGATCAGCTTCGGCCATAGACGGCTCCGCCTCGTTGTCGGAAGAGTCCTCCAATAGGAAGCCGAAGTCCAGCTCGAAAAACTTCTCAACAACTTTTTCTGGCAGAGGTCGAATCCTTTGCCAAAAGCTTCCGGAGTGAACGCCACTTTGATGCCCTCCAACTCCTTTGAAGATTTGAAGGATGAAATGGCCCGCTCTTCAGCTGTCTGCTTCCTTTCCTCGACGACTTCGACCTTAACCTTCTTCCTCTTTTCTTCTTCCAGCACCAATGCGGCCTTCACCCTTGCTAACGCCTGTTCTTCTTTCTGGAGTGCTTCCTGGAGGTACACCTCCTTCTGACACTCCACCTCAGCCTTGTACTCTCGAGCTACCTCTATAGCCTTCGAAGTCTCGGCCTTCTAGAGGTTGACTACCTCCATGTTGGCGAAGAGGTGGAGCCCCAACTACAAGTAACCAAATGCAAGTCATTACTAGAGAACGTGCATATATTCAGCCAAGTACAAAAAAGAAGAAGCAGTTACCTCGATGAAGGCCACGAAGGAGTCCTTTCTCTCCTCATCGTCCACCCGGAGAATCCTTTCAATAATATCTAGGATAATGCAACCATCCATAAGGGGCTGGACAATCTCCCAATCATCAAGAGAACCTCGACCCACATCGACATTATTGCTACCGGACTCGCCAGAATTTTTCCAGATCTTCTTGGCAACAGTCTTCTTCCTCCTTTTTTCCACTTCTTCTCGAGAGGCGGAGCTGTGGTCTCAATGGACGAGGTCAAGATCGACAGAGGCGCTGCAACCTCTGGGGCAAAGCCCGCCTAGGTTGGGGTAGCCGAGTTCGGCTCTCCAACCTTCGCTCGTTTCGATGTGTCCCCCGAAGTACCCCCCCTTTCTTTTCTGAGCTCGAAAACCCTTGGACAACATCTTGAGTTCCTTGGGAGTCATCTCTGCAAGAGCGAGCAAGCCGAAGTTAAGAGGAAAGATCAAGGAGAAGAAAAGAAAGTATCAGTTTTTTTACCTTCAAGGTTGAACCGGCTTAGGCCGAGGTTAAACAAAGTTTGGTCATCTACCAAACTGGACAGTAAAGGGGCTTTGTAATTTCTGAGAGTGTTGGCGGAGTCAAGATCCTCTCACTCTAGCCCAGGAGCCCTACAGACTGAGTCCCTTAATTGGCCCTAAGGGGAAGCCCCAGCTCTACCAAAGAACAAGATACAAAAAAGAATCTACCCTCCTAATTGTGAATGAAAAAGGGGGCATCTTTAAGCAGCCCCTTCTTACCGAACTGAGGGGATATATACCACTAATCCTTGGCAGAAGGATGACGCTTAAAGGTGAAAAAGGTCCGAAAAAAATTGAAGGCCGAACCTCAGCCAGTAGATAATGCTAAGAATCCTACCATGAATCGAAAGGAATTCGGCACGATAGAAACAAGAAAAATATTCAAGAAGCGAAAGAGTTCGGTAACAAAAGAAGGGAGAGGGAGTCCCAGCCGACACGAAGAGCCTCCGTGTACAAACAAAAATGACCCAAAGAAGAAGCACAAGCTCAGCCGCTCAACTCAGGAAGCTCCAATTCGTACTCGAGAGGGACCCCGTACTAGACTCGGATTAAAGAAAGATCTTCGATCGGGAGAGTACAAGGGATGGTCTCGAGGACGAAGACCAGACAGGCCATCTCTCTAACCTCGATTTCATTCCTAGGGCCGAGGTTAGAAGAGCTCGGGCTGGACGAACTCCTAGAACTAGTGGACCAAGAGGCTTCAAAAGCCATTTCGGATTGAAAAAAATCGAGGAAAACTCACCAAAAATCAAAAAAAATGGGCGAAAAAACTTAAAGAACGGAGGAAGGACGACAAACCCCCCAAAGAAACTCCTAAAAATTGGAAAACAAAAGAGAGACAAGGAAATACAAAAGAAGAGTGAGTACTAACCTAAATTGAATGGAGAACTCGAAGATGAAATCAAAACGGCAAGGGAAGAGTGGAAATGTGGTGGAGATCAAGGAACGTGCGGAACAAAGCTCTCAGGATGGAAAAAGGCAAGAATGGGGAAGAACCAAAGGAACAGGAACGAGAAGGTGCTTAAATAGCCAGAAGAAACCCAAGGCAGTTATGATTGTGGATCGCCTACGCCAAATCCCCGTTCTCTACGTGTCATCCCCATTATTGCACTGGCAGGCATCTGACAAAATCATTATGGCGTTGTACAATTGAGCTCTGCATCAGGGAGAATTTCAAGAGCTGAGGTCATTTTGGTCATTCGGCAATAAAAGGCTTCTACGGCAATTCGAATGGTCCAAAACTTTTCATCTCTTGAAGGTGGGAAGCTAGAAAGAACTTCGGCAATCGTAGATTTTGGTACTCCATTCGTTCGAACTTCAAACTCAGAAATAAAAGGACAAGTGTTGGGGGTAAAATAGCTCCCACCGAAGTCTAATCAGAAGTCCGACCTTGGCACAACGTCATATGGGGTTGCGATTATCAGATCCGAGCTTCACTCAAGTCAACCCCTGGCCCGGACTAGTTCCGGAAGATCAGTCTCCTAACACGGTTCAATTCAGAGCTTCAATCATAGGCAATTTAACTCCTTTATCCTACCAAGATCACATTGTGGACTTCGGCTGAACGAGTTTGAATAGTGAAAAAGGTTCTCCGTTCGATTGGTTCCGACTTCTAACCCAAAATAAGCAGCAGCCACCCCACAAATATTGGACTATAGCATCATCCGACCTCAACTAGCAGTCAACCTTGGGTGCCAGCCGAACTTCTTTACTCTACCCTGCAGACAGCAGATCTTGCTACACCAAGGACCTCGGCCGGACGAACTTGAATCAATGAAATAACCTCGCCACCTACTTGAGTCCGATCTTCTACCTGGTACTGGCCAAATTTCCCCGAGAGGACTTGGTCGTCGTCTTAATTAGGGAACTTGTAGTCTCTTTCCGACCTCCAGCCTTCCAGACCCAAGTACTCACACCCTCCCCCGGCCAACCTTGAAGGCAGCCAAGCTTCTAAAAGCTATCAAGACAGCTCCATCGAGATTCGAACTCAGTACCCAATTCACGAGTCCATCTACAACTTAGAAACCAACCTTCAAGCTCAATTGGATCGATCTCCAGTTCCAAATCTTAGCGTGAATACTACACTACCTAGCTTGAAAGTCTTCGACCTTCTGTCCGAACTCCAGCAAACAATACCCAACCGCCAGCAAGTCACGATAAATGATAGCCCACTCTCCGTAACAAACTCTAACTGGTCCGAACGATCTTCTAACATTCTGTTATGATTGTCATTATCATTCTATTACCGGCTCCATCTATAAAAGAAATCCTCAAGATACGTCTTCTTCTTTAAGCTCTCTTCTCCGTTCTAACCTCCTATATACTCCATTCTTGTTGGCCAGGAAGCTAACTTGATCGTCGAAGGGTCCACGCCAAAGCCATCCACCTTCGGCCCGAACTGTCTTGCAAGTCTTCCCAACAAGATCCTCACCTCTACCTCCAGCGTACTCTGGCGGCCGTCCGATTTTTGCACCAATAATCAGTATTCATCAAATCTATTGAGACTTCCCATACTATGAAGAGTGAAAATCTTATTCAAATTGCTTGATAACATGGTGGAGCAAATTGGAAAAGCAAATGTCGTTCAAGTGGTGACCGACAATGCCTCTAATTATGCAGCTGCAGGTAGAATTCAATTTGAATAAATTTTTCTATCTTTAAGTTTTAAAAAATTGTTTAGTACAATTATAATTTAATATTCAAATTTTTGAATTTTGAACACGAAGATTGTTGGAGGTAAAGAGGCCAAATTTATATTGGTTACCATGTGCTGCCCATTGTATTGACTTAATGTTGAAGGATATTGCTGAAATTCCAACAATTAAAAAAACATTGAGAGGGCATTTTTCTTGAATGGGTACATCTATAGCAAAACAGGCATTGTGAACTTGATGAGAAGTTTCACAAGGCAAATAGAGCTGCTTAGACCAGCTAAAATTATATTTCAACTGCCTTTCATCACTCTTCAATCAATACATAATCAAAAGAACTTAAGGAAAATGTTCAATTCTGAAGAGTGAAATTCCAAACCTTGGGCAAAAGAGTTAGCTGCCAAGAGAGCAATTAGTATTGTTTTGATGCCTACATTTTGGACTAATATTGTTTATATCCTTAAATTATCTGGCCCTCTTGTTCATGTTCTTCAATTGGTCAATGGGAAGAAGAAACCTCTTATGAGATATATCAACGAGGCTATGGATAGGGCAAAAAAAAACTATTACTAAGTCTTTCAATGGTAGAGAAGAGAGGTACAGGAGATCATTAAAATTATTGATGCTCGGTGGGAATCTCAACTACATCGTCCTTTGCACGTAGCTGGCCATTATTTGAATCTTGAGTTCTTTTATAAAAACTCCAATATTGAGCAAGATGAAGAGGTGATGGATGGCCTGTATAAGTGTATACAAAGGCTAGTTCCTAATATTGAAGTACAAGATAAGATTACAGATGAGCTGAACAAGCATAGAAATGCTTAAGGCCTTTTTGAAATACCCATAGCTGTTAGGCAAAGGAAAACAAAATCACCGCGTAAATAAATTAGTTTATTTTGCTTTATAGATTTAATTGTACGCTTATTTATATTTGTAATCTAAAAGCACTTCGACACTTGTTTAATCAACAGCTGAGTGGTGGGTTGCATATGGATCTTCAACTCCAAACTTGTAGAAGTTTGCAGTAAGTGTTCTTAGCCTCGCTTGTAGTGCTAGCAGTTGTGAAAGAAATTGGAGTGTGTCTTCATATGTAAGTACTAAATAACTCTATTATTATTATGTATGATAGGCTTAAGATGTTCTAGATTGGATGTAGTTATATTATCAAATAATTTTATTTTTTATTCTTGCAGCTTTATAGCAAAAAGACAAATAGGCTTGCTAAACAATGCTTGAATGATTTGGTATTTGTAAAATACAATAGAGCCTTGAGGTGCCAATATAATAGGCGTGATACCGTTGACCCTATTTCTTTGAAGGACATTGATGATAGTAATGAGTGGTTGGTGGGAAGAATGGATGGGGATGCTGATGATGATGTTGAATTAGTGTATGATGATGATGATTTGACTTGGGATGCTGTTGCTAGGACTACTAGAGTTGATGATCCTACATATCACACAAGAATTAGTATGAATGCTTCTTCATCAAGAGGGGGGGCTTTACTCTCAAGGCCTAAAGCATTAAAATCAGAACTTGCAAATGAGGAGTTAGAGGACTTGAAGAAGAGCAAGACATTGTAGATCACAAGTCTGATGAAGAAGAAGATGATGATCTTATTATTGATGATAAGGACTACTAGAAAATTACATCTACTGCTTGTTTATTATGAGCTTAACTAGAACTTTTAACTAGGATTTTAGACTACTTAGTTATATTCTTGTGTTAGTGTAATTTTTATTTTATTGTTGTATGCTTATTATGAACAATATTTTGCTTGGATGTTCGTATGCTACGTGTTTTGCGTTGAAACTTTAATGAGTTTGCATTTTAATATTAATAATATTTTGATTATAATTTTAAAATATATAATTTTACATATTATGCATATTTCATCTTATTTTTAATAAATATGCGCCTCACCTTGCTGAGGCGCGCGCTTGCGCCTTTAATAACTTTGAGTAGGATTTTCTTAGTTTGCTTATTTACTTTAATTTGGCTTTCCTTATTTATAAGATTCTATATGTATTTTCTTATTTTGTAAAGATATGTTACTTAGCTTTGCTACTTTCCAGGTATGGAGTTATAAGCCTATAAATACGGACATGTAAAATATCATTAGGATGTCAAGAATGATTGAGAATTCAAATAATTTTCAGAATTTTCTATCTATCTTCTCTGAGTGCTTATCCTAAATTTCTTCTCTTATCTTTGCTCTTCCATCTATCTTCTTCCCCTTCTTTTGTATTGATTCTACATCAATTTGTCAAAGCAAAACTACGATCCACAATCATTGTTTGCTTCACATAAACAACTCACCACCATCGCTGCCACAAAACTCCAAAGCTCTTGCCACCAACGGAATCATCGATGGCCCTCGCCATCGCCATTATCAATTTTAGGTGTCCATCGTTCCCTAGTCTCCAGAATCAAAGCTTCCACCGCTGATCATTGACTTATCACTGTTCTTCGACCCTCATCGCACTAGGAAGGCCCACTCTCTTCCCTCTCTACCACCGTGGCTCTTTAGGCTGACCCAAACTTAGATCCAGATCTATATCCGCAACCAGATCCAGATCCAACCCAGTTTAAGGCTCCAGATCCAAATCCGACCAGCAAAAAAAGAGAGAGCAAGAGAGAGAGAGAATCTGTTTCAAGTACATACGCACTTTTGGGTCCTTGGAATAAGATACATTTTCTCCATACTTGAGATCTGTGACTCATTCCATATTAATTGGTAAACTAGTAAATTGCAAAGAGGTCTAAGTAAACCACTAAAGCCTATTTGTCTCCTTTTATTTAAAATCCTGCTTGCTTGCACCATATTCATTGAGATTTTTTGGATTTCTTCTTCTACTTGTTCGCCAAAAAAAAATCACATATCACTTCACATAGTTGCAGTCATTAATTTTGTGATTTTGAGTCCAAAACCCAGCATTCATCTTTTTCACCCAAACTTCTCAAACCATACATTGTTGAGATTGAAATCACCAAGACCATCCGAGACCTCTCCGATGCCCAGGATGCATTGGACAAGTGGGTCGATGTCCTTCAACATAAAGTTGATACTTTCCAAACAACCATGGACCAATTTCGAGAAGAGATGATTAAATAGTTTTTTCTAATTACAAGTTGCTTTAGGTAAACATTGCTCTGAGGGTAACTCTCCAGTTTCTCTCAATGTTGAGCACGTTCGTAGCACAAGTAATAGGCATAACCCCATAGGGATTTCAGATGCTAACCCAGGTTTGCTACCTACTCTTGTCATTCCTCCATTGCACCATGTTAAGACTCTTACCATCAGGAGGGGGGCAAAGCACCACACATTGAAAGGAGATTTGCCCCTACTGCAAATCCCCCTCAAGTTATTTATCACAAACGACTCCCACCTGAGTTAGGACACAGAAGAGGAGGAACATTATCTAGAGGATGACCTAGGAGCCTACCCTAGGCCTCAAAATTTCCATGCTAGGCATCATGATGGAAATCATGAGAGACTGCAAAGGCACCACCACAATCAACAGGGATATTATCCTAATAATTTAGGGGATATCACTAAGAGGGTAAAGGTTAAGGCTCCTAGTTTTGATGGCAAACTAGATCCCAATATCTTCTCAGACTGGTTATCAGACATGGAGGATTTCTTTAAGTGGTATGATATGACCGATAGCTAGCAAGCTCGTTTTGCCAAAATAAAGCTCATTGGCTCTACCAAGAGGTATTGGCATGGAGTGCAGATAAACCTAGTACGTCTAGGACGAGACCCTATAAACTCGTGGGTTGAAATAAAAGAGAGATTGAGAGATAATTACATCCTTACATATTATAAGACTCAACTGATGGAACAAATGCTCACGCTTAGACAACCATCTTCCGGTGTGACGTAATACTTGTCTAAATTTAAGGAGCTGCTCACCAGATGTGATATCGATGAGCAACCATGGGTGTTGGTCACTCGATTTATCACCGGACTAAAGCCAGAAATTAAAAGGGAGGTTAGTGTCTGTTCACTTGATTCTCTTAAGGCCTATCATAAGACCTTAGAGATTGAGAAATTTCACAAAATGTCCGCTCAGAGGTGCACAGCTTCCCAAGCTGGGGAGTCATCTCAATCTAGAGTCACTAGGAGTACCTTCTCTAGCCCCATTGCGTCTAAGGGAAGTAATAGTCTTACTCAAAGGACCTTAGCATATCAAGGTAAAGATGCCGGTATTACCAATCCTTGCCATAATATCTCTGACATTGAGTACCATAACCATCATGGTAAGGATCATATCGTAGTCTGGTGTTCTCATCGTACTCCGACTTTAGATCATGATACTAAAAACCTGTCGGCTGAAAATGACATTCAGGATTTTGAGACAGAGGAGCATGTCTCTGAGTACGAAGATGACAACAAGAACAAGGCAATGAAGACATTTTGTGGGGTCGTGAGGTGTATTTTGTTGCCTCAATAAGAACCAATGAATGGACACGCACTTACATTTTTCACACTTATATGAAATGTGGGGATGCAGTGTACAAAGTCATCATTGATGAAGGAAGTTGCATGAATGTAGTTTCAAAGTCAGCCCTTGGAAAGCTGAAGTTGCAGCCTGAACCACATCCCCAACCATTCAAAGTAGCATGGGTTGACAAGACTTCCTTGCCAGTTACTAATGTTTAGTTCCCCTACAGATGGGTAATTACTCGGATAAAATCTGGTGTGACATCCTTCCTATGAATGTATCCCATGTCTTATTAGGATGGCCTTGGTTATATGATCTAAATGTTACTCACTATAAGTGAGACTACTTATTTGTTAAGGTTTAAAGGTAAAACTATATGGTTTTAGCCCACCAAGCCCACGGAGTTGGATAAGAAGATGGCATGTAGGACTCCGACACCCAATAGCTCTTCACATGCTTTGCATTCTTCTAGTGCACCTGATTTAAGTCCTTCCTCTTCTCAGCGAGTAGAAAAGAAATGCCTCCATCTTCTGATCCATAGGAAATTTGAGAAAGAGGGAAAAAAGTCAGACGTTGTTTTAGCTTTGATAGCCAAAGAGGTTTCACAAGAGCCGTCTCAGTTACAAGTTGATCTTCCCACAGAGCTCCACTAGTTATTGCATGAATTTGAAGACATGATGCCTGAGGAACTTCCTAATGAGCTACCACCTATGAGGGACATACAGCATGCCATTGATTTGGTCCCAGGATCTGTACAATTTGCCTTATTACAGGATGAATCCTAAAGAAAGGACAAAAATCAATAGGCAAGTTGGACAAACTGAGGTTGTTAATCGTAGTCTAGGAGATTTGCTTAGATGCCTTGTGGGATTTAGGAAACTAGGACTTCTTGTTACCTACTGCTGAGTTTACCTATAACAACTCTTCTAATAGTTTCACTGGTAAGTCTCCCTTTTAGATTGTTAATGATTTAGCCCCTCACCAGCCCATTAACCTTATACCCTTACCCCATGATTTTCATCCTTCTGAATCCGTAAAGTCCTTTGCTCACCATATTCAAGACCTTCATGCTGAAATCAGACGTAAGATTATGATGAGTAATGAGACTTATAAACTTGCTATTGATGTTCACTGCAGAAATTAGGATTTTAACGAGGATGATCATGTAATGGTGCATATGCATCCTAAGTGTTACCCTAAATATTATTTCAAGAAATTGCATGCTAGAACTTCTGGACCTTTTCGTATCATTCGTAAATTGGAACCTAATGCTTATTTGCTTGATTTATCTTTTGATATGACTATTAGTCATGTTTTCAATGTAGAGGATTTGTTTCCTTACCGGGGTACTTTCAAGCCTTCCAAAGTATCTATAGGTATTCCTACAGATGGAGGTTGAACTTCTTATGCGCCTATCCCTAAACTTCCGCCAATTTATCAGTCAACTCAGGAGCAGATTAAGGGTGTCATTGAGGATGAGATTGTGGGTTTGACACATGGTGGATTCCAACGCTACCTAGTGCACTGGAAAGGACGTCGTATCTCTGATGCTACTTGGATTGCCGAGGAGTTTCGTCATCTCGATTCTAATCCTTTAGTCATACCAACATCATAACTCGCCGAAGTCGAGTTCTCTTCAACCGAGGAGAAGTGATGGAAATCCTAAGTTGCCATTACGCATTTATGCTAGGGGTGGGCGCAAATCCAGATTTGATTAAGATTTTCTTATATTATTTATTTAATTTAAAATCCTGATTTGATTAGGATTTCCTCAAATTACTGATTTGATTTGAAATTTGATTTGGTTAGAATTTTCTTAGTTTGCTTATTTGCTTTGATTTGACTTTTCTTATTTACAGGATTCTATATATATTTTCTTATTTTGTTAAAATGTATTGCTTAGTTTTGCTACTTTCCAGTTATGGGGTTGTAAGCCTATAAATACGGGCTTGTAAAACATCATTAGAATGCCAAGAATGATTAGGAATGGAAATAATTTTCAGAATTTTCTATCTATCTTCTCTGAGTGCTTATACTAAATTTCTTCTCTTATTTGCTCTTCCATCTATCTTCTTCCCCTTCTTCTGTGTTGATTCTGCATCAATCGGGTAGGACCATGTTCTAGGTCGGGTCGATTCTTGACCCAACCCATTGGCAGGCCTAGGTAGAATGAATGATGCAATAAGAATTGTAAATGGTGGAAAAATGGTTTGGGGCATGATGGTGAGATCGGAGGCATTTAGTGTTGGGATTCGGATGCATAGTGGAAAATAGGTTTTTTAAAATTTTTGACATAATCAATGATTGATTACGTTCAATCTGAACCCCAAAACCCAAAATCTCCATGATGATTACAATCAAACATAGAGGAAACAATCAAACAAGAGAAGGGGGATGTGAATACCTTCCAAGACGATCTTGGATTGCACGATGCTTGATTTGATTCTACGAGACAACCAAGCGGATGCCCTCCAATGGTGATCCACACAGGAACGTATCAAGGACTCCCCATTCCAGTTTCTTGATTCCCTTCTTAAGAAAATCAGCAAATCCTCTCTCTAATCTTTCTTCCCTATGTTAAGAACCTTTCTTGATTTATTTCTTCCCTTTACCAAGAACTCTTCTTGGTTTCTTTGCTCCCTATCCCAAGAACTTTTCTTGGATTCTTTTTCTTGTAGCCAAGAACCTTTATTGGCTTTTGTTTCCCTGGAGGTCCAACCCTTGGACGTAGGAAAGAGACCTTCTTGGTGTGAAAGTAAGAAGAGATGTGTGGCCACATGAAGATGGGACGCCCAAATTTAAAGGGACGTGAAGAACCTTTCTCACGTAAAATCCTTCTAGGGCATTAGGAGTTTTTTAGG
This sequence comes from Cocos nucifera, assembly GCA_006176705.1. NCBI lineage: Eukaryota > Viridiplantae > Streptophyta > Magnoliopsida > Arecales > Arecaceae > Cocos > Cocos nucifera. Next base: position 157,359 of record QRFJ01007469.1, read on the forward strand.
CGCACACCTATCACATGAAACTCCTTTCACGTCTCCCTTAAGGCGTGGGCTCATATCTTACCGTGAAACCATTTCACATGAGGGAAATATAGGGCATGAGAAATATGTGGTTAAAACCAAGAGGGGCTTGGACTCCTCAAGATCATCTTTGACCAGTCAAAGGTGGTTAGGATCCTGATACATTGGGATTAGGGTTTAAACATGTGTTAGCATGTTTCCTATACCCTTTAGGATTTCAACCAAATCCTAATTGAATTAGATTCAACAAGACCTAATCAAAAGTCCTTGACCCATTCCCTTTTGTGTGTAACCCATTGGATTCCCCACCTAGCCAGTACTAGGTCCAAGCTCATGTGCACTTAATCCAATTAAAACCTTTCTAATTAATTAGGTCCAAGACACGTTGAGCCCAAGTGCATCAATTAATTAGAACTCCTAATTAATTGCTGAATTAAACTCTTAAATTCATGAGAACCCACAAGTCAAGATTGACATTCAGCAACGTGTCATAACTACCCAGAAGATGTGGAATTTTGGTGGAATTACCAAAACACTCTTCCATGGTGAGTTACCATGCAATCCTTCGATCACCCAACATCCCAGATAGGCCATGGGCATGGAATCATGTCAAGCCCAAATACCTATCCATATTTATCTCGATCTGACAATGATGACTTGGTTGATGAATATTAGAAACTCTTTCTAATTTTCATCCTGTTTTGGCCAAAGACTTCCTGAGTTATCATCTTATGAGATCACATAGGATACTCTCTCCTCTTCTAAGGAGTGACCGATTCCTTGTTGATCACTCACAACCTACATGCACACTTCACCATACCCAGAACACCCCACACGTCTTAGAGAGTCATGAATGAACCAAAGCATAGATCTATATACATAAGGTACCATGGTGATCTCAGATCTAAGGATCACTTGCACCACTTCCACTAAAGAATTATCTTTTGACATGCTTGTAAGGCTCCATCAGATGTTCTCCATACAGATCAGTTCAGTGAACTCATTCTCCAATGAGCACTTACATCCTTATATTAGTATCTCCATATAAGTGATTATAAGATTAATCACCCTCCATCGAGCATACATAGGATGTACCAATTTTACCGATATCATCGATCCCTGACTCGATAATCTTACAACTAGGAACATTTTAGACTAAGGCTATCAAAGTTTTAGATCTCGCTGGCATAATCTCATCATGGCCCTTGTTGGTGCAGAATCTGATTGACGCCGGATCGAGCTGGAGTGGAAGAGGATGAGGTCGCCGCCGGTGACCTGCAAAACAAAGTCCCGTCCGGAGTTGGTGGTGATGGCTCCGGCAGGATCCTCCAACGATCAAGTCAGCTCTTCTGGCCAACAGAAATGGAGTGCTCAAGAATGAGAAGTGAGCTTTTAGCTTTAGAGGGGAGAGGAGAGCTTAGAGCCTCTAAAAAGCGTATCTGGATAGTCCTTTTTATAAGCGGAGCTTGAATGATGGTGACGACCATACCATCTGATAGCGGGCCGCTCTAGGCCGCATGGGGTTCGGTACGGAGAGAGTGGTGTCGCCAGGCTGGTAGTGGCGGTCATGTCGTCCGACCGTAGGCCGCATGGGACTAGTTACGGAGAGAGTGATGTCACCAATAGTGGTGGCCATCTTATCCGATCGTGGGCCACACGGGACTTGTTACGGAGGAAAAGGTGCCGCCAGACTGACAGTGGCGGCCATACCGCCGAGGTTCAACAGCCGTAGTTCGAGGAAGCAAACGTTGGTTGGTGGACTTCGGCATACATCAATTCCAAAGGAGTTCGGACTCCTGAAAGAGTTCGGCCGAAGGAGAAGCTCGGAAGGAGTTCGGCTCCTGTAGGAGTTCGGCCAAAGGGAAAGCTTGGAAAGGGTTCGACTCCTGTAGGCGTCTGGCTGGAAGAGCGCGGAGGGAGTTCAGCTCTCGTGGGCGTCTGGCTGGAGGAGCACGGAGGGAGTTCAGCTCTCGTGGGCGTCTCGCTGGAGGAGTGCGGAGGAAGTTCAGCTCTCGCGAGAGTTCGACTGAAGCTCAACCGCTGAGAAGTTCGAAAGAGGCTCGACCGCTAAGGAGTTCGGCCAGTTGAAGGGATTTGGCTAAGACCCAGCTGCTGGGGAGTTCGGTCGGAGCTCGACCACTGAGGAGTTCGACCGGCTGAAGGAGGTCGGCTAAGATTCAGCTGCTGAAGCTCTTTCGTGGCTACCGATTGCATTAGGCTGAGCATTGGACTGGACTTCGGTAAGAGCGGGATTTATCCCCAATAGTGCCCCCACTTCCGAGTTCGAAACTCGAAGGGAGTGCAGAAAAGACGACTGTCGAAGTCCTCTTCTGGGCTCTGTGCTAGTTCAGATTGAAGCTCGCGAGAGACCTTGTCTCCAACCGAGGCTGACTCGAGGGAGATCCTATCTCCTGCAGTCGAGGTTGGAGCTCGGAGATCTTATCTCCTGCAACCGAGGTTGAAGGTTGAGCTCGAGAGAGATCTTAACTCCAACCAAGGTTGACTCGGTCGCTCGGAAGAGATTTTATCTCTGGTCGAGGTTGGCGCGGTCGCTCGAAAGAGATCTTATCTCTGGTCGAGGTTGGCACGGTCGCTCGGAAGAGATCTTATCTCTAGTCGAGGTTGAAGCTCGGTCGCTCGGAAGAGATCTTATCTCCTGCAGTCGAGATTAACTCGATCGCTCGGGAGAGATCTTATCTCCTGCCGAGGTTGATGCGGTCGCTTGGAAGAGATCTTATCTCTAGACGAGGTTTGACTCAGACGCTCAGGAAAGATCTTATCTCTAACCGAGGTTGACGCGGACGCTCGGAAGATAAGATCTCTAGCCGAGGTTGACACGGACGCTCGAAAGAGATCTTATCTCTAGCCGAGGTTGACTCGGACGCTCGGAAGAGATCTTATCTCTAGCCGAAGTTGACACGATCGCTCAGGAGAGATCTTATCTCTAGCCAAGGTTAATCCGAATGCTCGAAAGAGATCTTATGTCTAGCCGAGGTTGACACGGACGGATCTTATCTCTAGCCGAGGTTGACACAATCGCTCGGGAGAGATTTTATCTCTAGCCGAGGTTGACTCGAGCGCTCGGAAGAGATCTTATCTCTAGTTGAGGTTGACACGGGCGCTCGGAAGAGATCTTATCTCTAGCCGAGGTTGACACGGACGCTCGAAAGAGATCTTATCTTTAGCCGAGGTTGACACGGTCGCTCGGAAGAGATCTTATCTCTAGCCGAGGTTGAAGGACTTTGACCGGCTCATGTTAGGACGAGGTTCTCCTCCTGTTCCTAACACGATCACTATTGACTGCTTCCTTATCATCACAGTTTTTGCGCCAAGAAACAATATTATTGAAATAGAAGAATTTTATTAAAAGGAAGTTACTGGCAGCGCATCCCCGGATTTTTTATGTTTCAGGATCGTGGGAGCGTTGTTCCTCCGAGTTCCTTCAGGCGATAAGCTCCGAGCCGGACGACCTCCTCTATCTCATGCTGGCCTTCTCAATTTGGAAAGAGCTCCTCTTGGCTTTGACGCTGGAAGATTACGGATCGTCGAAGTACCAAGCTCCTCCCAGACGTGGCGTCAATGATACGGGAGGCGACCGACCTTTCTGTTGCTCCTCCATCATTGATGGTTTTGGCTATGGCAGCGCCCTCGGCCGATTTTCTCCTGCTTCAGGCTGGCGTCTGAGGAACCGACCCAGCTAGCCTCTCCTGATGAGCTCCTCGATTTCGTCTCGGAACTGAACACATTCTTCAGTGTCGTGACCGTGGTCGCGATGGTAGAGGCAGTACTTGCTTCGATCGCACTTGTTTGGGGGAGATCGTAATTCATCTGATCTTGGCAGTTGGTTCCTAATTTCCGTCAGAACTTGAGCCTTAGAAGCACTGAGGGGGGTGTAGTTGTAGAACCTTTCGGAAGAACTTCTTCACGCCCTTCTATCGGGGCTTCCTTGATGGCGAGCTCGAGGAGTTCGGGCTCGCTTGCGCCCGGGGGGAGTCCGTGAGTGCAGCCGAACTTCACTCGACCCTCCATCGACGGCGGGTCTATTATACTCGTCCGCCCGTCGCTCTCCTAAGGCTTCTTCGTCCTTCAACTTGAAGGCTTCTTCCGCACGGACATATCCCTCGACTCAAGCCAGTAAATCGACGAAGTTCCTGAGATACTTCTTCAGGGAGAACAGCAAGTCATTCTTCTGAAGGCCGTCCTTGAGTGCAGCCATCGCAACAGACTGATCCAGGTCCTGGACCTCCAGTGCCACGGCGTTAAACTGGATGACATAAGCCCGGATGGATTCCCCCTGCTTCTGCTTGACATTCATCAGAGAATCTGAACCTCGGCGCAGACGTCGGCGGCTGATGAAGTGAGCCACGAACTGATGGCTCATCTGATCAAAAGAGAAGATCGTACCCGACTTCAATGTCGAGTACCAGTTTCTCACTGCTCTCTTTAAGGTAGATGAGAAGGCTCGACACAATATGGCGTCTGAAGCACCATGGAGTAGCATCATGGTCCGAAAGGCCTCTAGATGATCAACTGGATCAGAGATTCCATTGTAGCTTTCGAATTGAGGAAGTTCAAAGTTCTGCGGGACGGGCTCTTGCATAATTTGAGAGGAGAAAGGAGGATCGGTGCGGACGTCGTCAAGGTGAGCCGGGGCGACGTGGCTGAGCTTCTCAATCCGTCGGTCCATCTTCCACAGTCTGTGATCGAGGGTGTCGTTTTGATTGCAGATCTTGGGGGACTTTCGGCTACAAATGGAAAAGATCTCCAGAGGAGAACCATGATCCGAACACAGATCCTCTACTTTGTTTTTCCTTCACAGGGACGATGGGTACGTTAGTCCGAATACTCTTTCTTGGGATCGATTCCCGACATTCCAATGACGGGTTTCCTAGTGGAGTCACCGCCGGGGGCCGCTACATGGTCTGCACCATCTCGGTGAGGCCCTGAACCCACTGCATCAGCAGGTTGAACTGCTCCGCATCTACCGTGGCTACAGGCGGAACCTGAGTTGCCGGGGCTGAAACAGGAGCAGATGGATCTGGACGGGATCGGGCCGCGGAGGCCATCAATCGTCGGATCGAAGCTCTCCTGGAAGGCATTTTCTCTTGAGAAAGAACTCTAGAGAGGAAGGAAGATCTCTAGAGAGGGAAGAGAGAAATCGTCGCTGAGCACTCCTTTAAGAACAAGGAGATCTCAAGAACACCTCAGGAACAGAGGCACCCTTCCTCTAGCATCAATTCTGTTGGTGCAAAATCTGGTTGACGTCGGATCGAGCTGGAGTGGAGGAGGATGAGGTCGCCATCGATAACCTGCAAAGCAAAGTCCCATTCGGAGTCGATGGTGTTGGCTCCGATAGGATCCTCCGACGATCAAGTCAGCTCTTCTGGCCAATAGAAATGAAGTGCTCAGAAATGAGAAGTAAGCTTTTAGCTTTAGAGGGGAGAGGAGAGCTTAGAGCCTCTAGAAAGCGTATCTGGAGGGTCCTTTTTATAGGTGAAGCTTGAATGATGGTGACGACCATACCGTCTGGAAGCGGGCCGCATGGGGTTCAGTACGGAGAGTGGTATCGTCAGGCTGGTAGTGGCGGCCATGTCATCCGACCGTGGGCCGCATAGGACCGGTTACGGAGAGTGGTGTCGTTAGTAGTGGTGGCCATGTCGTCCAGTCGTGGACCGCACGGGGCTTGTTACGAAGAAAAAGGTGCCGCCAGACTGACAGTCGCGGCCATACCGCCGAGGTTCAACAGCCGTAGTTCAAGGAAGCAGGCGTTGGTTGGTGGACTTCGGCATATATCAATTCCAAAGGAGTTCGACCGAAGAAAAAGCTTGGAAGGGGTTCGGCTCCTGTAAGCATCTGGCTGGAAGAGCGCGGAGCGAGTTTGGCTCTCGTGGGCATCTGACTGAAGGAGCGCGGAGGAAGTTCGGCTTTCATGGGCATCCGGCTAGAGAAGTGCGGAGGAAGTTCGGCTCTCGCGGGAGTCCGACTGAAGCTCGATCGCTGAGAAGTTCGAAAGGAGCTCGGCCGCTGGTTGAAGAGATTCGGCTAAGATCCGACCGCTGGGGAGTTCGGCCAATTGAAGGGATTCGACTAAGATCCGACCACTAGAGAGTTCGACCGGAGCTCGGCCACTGAGGAGTTCGGCTAAGATCCGACCGCTGAGGTTCGGAAGGACCTCGATCGCTAAGGAGTTCGACCGGCTGAAGGAGTTTGGCTAAGACTCGGCCACTGAAGCTCTTCCATGGCTACCGATTGCAGTAGGCTGAGCATCGGACTGGACTTCGGCAGGAGCGGAGTTTATCCCCAACAGCCCTAAAATCATTGTCCTAATCTATAGGATTAATCGTAATCTTAATTTAGTCATAATGAGATAATAAGATACAGCATATGACGAAATCTAATGTCTCATATATATATATATAATAATCAATATCATGTACATGAGCGAGAAGATAATACAAAAAAATCCCATCACATCATCCATGCGATTGGCTTGCAGGGCACTACTCTTTCGATTAGAAAGATGGCACAATATAGGCAAAGAAAGGTGAGGTCTTAACTAATGGTGTGAGAAAGAGAACAATGGAAATTTGCCAACTCAACCAGAAGGAATTACTCATATTTCATAAATTAAAAGATATATTCTTCTTAATTTCATGGACTTTCTCTAGGGTTACAAAACATGACTTATAAAGTTATGAAAAGCAATTATTTGAGTTGAAAATATACTAGCACTAGGTAAAAATAATAGAGCACTAGTTTCTAAATTATGCTAGGAAGCTCTAACATCTTTATCAATTTATATCTCAAATTGAACTGCTACACAACATAGGAAAGCATATATACCATGATTGTTGTATTTTAAGATGACCATCCACAAAAAATGGCAGTTAGAAATTTCAGGGAGTTTGGTTTTAAACAGCCACAATGGTAGCTACCTTAATCGACCGAACATACAAGCAGGTAGATTGGTGCCTACACTAAAGTACTTAATAACTTATATAATTTGTATATAAATACTTTAATTCATATTTACACATCTAGATTAATATATTAGATCATGAACACACATACACACACACACGTCTGCATATGTATATACATGTACATATAGGAAGTGAAGCAAAAAACATTAAGATATTGACACATGATTATCTATTTTCATGATAATTATGGAAACTTCTCTAATTACTCAAGTCTCCATTTTTATTTATTCACCATGAAATAACTCAGCCAAAGCATCATCAGATAGATATACTTCCACTGTAGACAACATGTAGGTCCATTTCAATTAAAGAAGGAAACTGTATATACTTTTCATTAGTTATTAAATAAATATAGCAAATATAGCAAAAAGATATGAATCTGGTTATAATAACAAAGAAATAGTACATAATTATAAAGACCATCTTTCTCAAGCTCATTAAAAGAATACTGCAAAAAGGACTGGCTTAAAAACATCATCGCCTGGGATGCATGTAGAAAGTAGGAACCTTAGTGGGATTGCCCAAGCACCTAGGTGGCTGCCTCCGACAACATTACCACCTTTAACAATATTATTTGGCTCACCCTTTATTACTAACAAAGAAGAATACCTGCACTGACTAATCTTTGGCCCTTAATAGCTTTCTCATGTAGGCTTATTTTCCTCCACATGTGGCATTTTCTGATGTGGTCTTATTTTTGTGTTTTTTAATTTTAGGTTGAGAAGCTGGATTTAATAAAATATAAGACACAACTAGCATATAGGCATTGCAGACTATCAATATCCACCATAACATAATCCAATAAAAAGCAGCATAAAATGGGCTAAAAATTATTGGTTCTACCTTTATCAATAGTTCAGATTCTACTCACCACACTTTTTGAGATCAGGTGCAGTTTATTATAATTTTTTAATAAAACTAATTACAAAACTCATTCCAAGTTCAACACACCAGGGAATCAATCCATATGCTCAATAGTCAATAGCAATGGGAACATCTTTTACTACAGATACATATCACTGGAAGGAACTGATATGAGCTTTTCTTACGTAAAGAACAACACACATCTGTAAGAAAGTTCTCCCATGAATTTGTGACTTACAAGAATATTAGATAACAAAGATAAATAATGTCCTCAGAAGTACCAGTCATGAATAAAGTTTCCCGTGACATTTGGTTTCAAAGAGGAACACTGACAACAGGACTTTAAGCCAGCAGCATAAAGCACCAAAGAAACCTGAAATTAATGAAGAAGATTAAGAGATTAATTACTAGCAATTATTTTTTCGTTACTGACCTTCTATGGATCCCTTAAGCATTAATTATTTTTATTGGAAATATGGATGGAGCTCTGAATATTGAATATTCGCCTTTGAAATCAACATGTTTTGCATTTCAAGATTGATACAAGATACCAGCTTAGTGCTACTAGGCAAGGTTTTATGTCCCAGCATGACGGGGGGCATCCCAGCCATCCCTTCCCATTCCTATAAGAAAATAGGATCAGGACAAGGTCAGGACTCTGAAACCCATCCATGCTGGAAGAGAAGAAGAAAGAGGAAAGAAAGAAAGGAAGATGAAGAAAAAAAAAGTGAAACGAAAGAAAAAGTAAAAAAATGAAAGAAAAAAAAGAAAGGAAGAAGAAAAAGAAAGGAAAGAAGGAAGAAAGAAAAGAGAGAATAAGAAAAAGGAAAAAAAAGAAAGGAAGGGATAAGAAAATGAAAGAAAAAGGAAAGAAAAGAAAGGAAGGTAGAAGAAAAAGAAAGAAAAGAAGGAATAAAAGAAAAAAAGAAAGAAAAGAAAGAAGGGGAGAGAGATGGAAAAATCTATCGGGATGCATGATGGGGACCACTATTGGGGCAGGACAGGACAACGGGGCATCCCGTTCCATAAAGATGCCAGACATCTCTATCCCACAGGATTTAAAACCTTGATACTAGGGATATATGATAACCAGCAAACAGCATAGAAGCTATGTTATTTTGACTCTTCATTTCTGATGACAGACCACCACTGGACATGAAAACAGCAATATTACCAATAAAATCTTTATTTTACCTTGTCAAGATATTAGCATGTTAATGTCTTCTGAAATGAACTATTAGGATAGTCAGACACTTGAACATTACTAATTTCCACCAGACTGCCTTTTCCCTGAGTGACATAAATCTACAATGATATTAAGATCTAAAGTACCCAAGAATATGAATTTGTATGAACAATGTTAAATAATTTACAGCTATTGACATCATAATGGACCACACTGTTTCGCATCCTGATGGGAACCTCTTATAAGCATCAAGCATATCCTAGATGATTTAAGATCTGGGACCATTTCCAAGAGTGCAATGTTCTATTGTTTTTACTTTTTACAGTTATGGTGGATATTCTTAACATATCCAAGGTGTATTGCAGTATCGGTATCTTTAAGTGACCTGTATCTGCCGGTATGAGCATGCCTCCATGCGAAAAACTGCAGACAGTGGTATCAGACTTTCTTGCATGAACAATGCACCCATGAACCATGAAGCTTAAAGCCTTGGAATTTTTTGCAAAATGGACGTGAGAGCAGCAAAAAAAAAGGAATTTTATTAATTGATATGAGCACAAACTTTTATTTGGATTCATACCACAATGACATTGTTGTCCCCCATGAACTTTTGGAAAACTCTACGAATGCTGGAAAAATGAAGAGTACCCAAGGAAACTGGTTATTCACATGAAGCAAACCGAGCAAACTAAAAAATGTCATGTTTACATTCTTTTGGCAACCCAGAAAAGATGCAAAACATTTCTTTTACGTAAGAATATATATTGAAACAGTATGATGTGTAAGAATATAAATTTAGATTACGACATGAGAATATGATTATGCCGTTTGTGTGGTGCTTGTCCAATTGAGATTATGAAAAGCCAACAACCAACTCATAGGGCCAGATGGTATCTAGTGGTGGTGGAACGGTTTTTGGCTTGTGATAGATTTTAAGCTTTCATATTTAGTACACAATTGTGAAACTATAACCACATAAATACTCCAATCCGGTAGAAAGAAGCAGATAGAAAAATTTTTCCCAGCTTCCATGAAGATATGTAGATGGTAGAGAGAAGCAAAATATGCTAGATCGTTCACATTGTATAGACATTACCAGCGGGTATCCAGATTAACAAATTTTCTAGTGGAGTCATAAAATGTTACTACATAAAATAAACTTACAAAGAGGCTGAATATAAAGGTTGTTGACAGTAGCTCGACACCTTTGTCTGCTATGACCTGGACTCAAGATCAAATAAAATGCAAATATTATCAGCATATCCTTTAAGTCACTTGCTGAAGTAGTCCAAGTTAAAGATCAGATATTCATAATGATGCATAGGCAATTTGGACAAAAGAAAGTCTAAAATGAAGTTTTTGTACGTATTGATTTTTTAGTTAGTAGAAGTCCTGTATTTAAGTCATTAGAAGAAGTCTAGATTTTCTATTTTCTAGAGATTTTCGGAGTTAATTTTGGGCCTATTTGAAATGTATCTTTGAGTCCTATTTTGAGTAGGATTATCATTCAAAAGTCCTACTTTCGTCCTAGCATGATTAGGAAAGTTTTAAACTTTTTAGAATTGTGTTTTGAAGAGATTTTCACATGGTCATAGTATTACAAAGTTTAATTAACAAGAAAAATCTACGATAATCCAGTGATGAGGTGACATGTCCAATAAATATGCTTATGATAGACTTGCCTCATGTAGAGCAAACAGACAAAAATGAGATATGATGAAAACATAGAATTTACATTTCTATATCCAAAGAACAGACCCAAATTTCACTAGATCAATTCTTGTAGGAAGCAATATCACTGGACCTAAATAAGGAACTCATAAGCCGATTAAGAGACTGGTGTTGTGTAATTAAAACATTATCAGTAATGCAGTCGATGCAGACCAGTTGACAATCTATCCTGGTGAATTGATTTCAATCATAAAATGAAATTGCTAGTGTATAAATACTGATTGCCATGTTAAAGTTTGGGAAAAGCCAATATGACCCCCATCCCAAAGAAAAGGTGATGATGATAATAACTCAACCATCATGTATGCCATTAATCGCCACTAGAGTTGGGGAATATGTTTTGTCTCTTGCTTTTTGTGGAAGATAGGGAGCTACTACAGAAGGTACATGAATGATCTACTGTAAGTCCAACATAATGATGTACCTGCCACTTGATATCTATATGACCATTGATTCTCTTAAACAATATAAGCATTAAAGGTGTTTATGAAACTAAGAGCATCTAGGAATAGAAGGCAATGATAGATAACATGCCTTTAAAAGAGACAAGGACCATGCAATTTGAGGTGTCTAACCTAAAATTGAGAGAAACAAGATCATCTAAGGTGTCATGGGGAGCAGAGGCATACCGTAGGAGACATCCATTTCATGTAAAATCCAGTCCCCAGGAGTGCCAGCAGCATCAATAATGATACCAGACCTGAAAATAGGCCAACAATTGAGGAGCACAAGTTTAGAACCAAAAATACATTGACTTACAAGATCAATAGAGTAACACATGCAAGTATGGAAGGCATTTGTTAAAGTAGTTGACTTTGAGGGCCTCCAAACTATTTGTCTTTTAGATTTTATAATTGCCATAATTATGGCAAAATATTTATCATACTAACTAAATCAACATAAGCCCTAGAAAAAAATCTTCTTCCATTCTCATCATGGTTAGAGAGTTTTTCCCAGTAGTAATCTATATTGATGAAACCAGCATAGGATTCAAAAGCAGGTTTTATCCTGTTTCAGAACTTTTTTATTTATTTCGTGCAAAACATATCGGTCGATTATGTGAGAATGAAGCAAGTAGAATGTCAAGAGCTATGAGTCTTGGATCTGTTAAACCATCAACATCACTTGGGGATTGTCAAGCTGCAAAAGGAGGGATCTCTAGCAAGATACAAGGCTGTCCTAAGGTAAATGATGCAGAGAAAGAAAAGCTAAAGTGCAGTCATCATAGAAAGAGAATGCACACCAAGGAGATGTGTTGGGATTTGATTCCTCACTTGAGACCCAAGAATCTAAGGCATCCAAGCGCAAATGTTCATTCTATTGATGGGGAGCAAGTAGATACAGATTCATCAAATCAGAAAGCTATTTTTGATTCTTGAGATCAGATTATCAAATTAGCATCTCTAAAAGCTTCATTTTGAGATCAGATTGTGGCACAGCAGGAAAGGAAGAAAGAGCAATTTCATTGACGAGGTTATGCTTTGAAGATTATCACACAAATAGAAGAAGACTAGATTGAAGAATCCTTCACTTGGTAAAAGAAATTTTCTCCAAAGGAATTTTAGTAACATCTTGAAGGCTACCCTTACAATATATTACGCACATATTTTGTAGGACATGATACCCTAAAACTTATTCCAGCATTAAACCCAACATAGAATCATATTTGAAATAGGATTCGATAACAAAAATATATATATATTAGAATTATTCTATTATAAATATGGAAACCAAGCTAAAATTTTACACAGTCCCTAATGAAAACTTTATAAGAAAATCTGCCAAAAACCTTTGAAATAAATCAAATATAAATCACATATTTGCTTGATGCAGTCTTTGTCCACGAACATGCTGGCTCCTTCAATGCTTGGCATAGTCCAATTGGTCATAGTACCTGTTGCCTGCACCTTGTGCTCCATCATCCTCCTTGAGTTGGAGAGAATTCAACCTCAAATTCAATTCTTCATTAAATGTATCACCATGGTATGGCACAAGGTGCTTAATATTGATGACATCATGGGTGCGAGTGTGACTCAGTCGCTTCAAACGATAGGCATTATCACTAATCTTCCATATAATCTCACAAGGTCAAATCTTAGGAGGAGTGACTTTTCCCTAGTCTCCAATTGGTAGGTGGTCCCTAGTAATGATAGCCCGCAAAAAGTCACCAATCTCGAATATCACATAGAGTAACCAATCTCGAATATCACCCTGCACCTATGCTCATCCACGTGCTCCTTGTAATGCCTATTTGATTCTTCAATCTTCTTATGCACTTGAGCATGCAAGTCTTGAAGCTTTTGCACCATATCTTTAGCTTGCATTCTAGTTTGAACAGGTTGTGGGATTGATGACAAGTCCAATGCACATCTTGGGTCCCAACCATACATCATCTAAAAAGGACTGAAACCTATTGATCTATTGATGGATCTATTGAATGCAAACTCTACTTGTGTAGGAATCTAATCCCACTATCTCGAATTCTTACCAATCAAACTTCACAATATGTTACCAACTTATGTTCACCGCCTCAATTTGCCCATCTGTCTGTGGGTGGTGAGCATCACTAAATGAAATAGTCATTCCTATCTCCGCCATAAGCTCCTCCAAAAATGTGACATGAACTTTGGGTCCTTTTGAGGTGATTGAAATCAGAACTCCATATAGCCTATATCACCTCTCGAAAAAAATAGTCCTGCAATGAAAGATGCATCCATTGCCTTCCTACATGTAATGAAATGAGTCATCTTCAAAAAATGATCCACCACTACAAAGACAGAGTTAGAGCCACACTATGTCCTTTGAAGCCCCAGTACGAAGTCCATATGTGAGTGCATGGTGCATCTAGTATTAGCAATAGCATGTATATTCCTACATTCATTGATATCCCTTAGACACCTGACACAAATGACATTACTCAACATATCTCTCTAGATCCCTCCTTAGCTTGGGCCAATAATATTGCATAGATACAAGTAGATATGTCTTGTCCAAAGTAACCCTCTCCAAGTAGCTCATAGGAGTTTATGCCTCAGTGAACAATTTGGAACACATAGGCGAGTCCCTTTAAATAAGAAGCTATCTTGTAACTAAGAGTCATCATGCTGTTGAGCTTGCAGCTCATTAAGAACACTAGCAAAGTATGGATCAATATCCAACATATCTCTAAAAATATCAAAACCTCCAATAGCAGCACACATGGTAGTAAGCAAATATATACAATAGCTCAAAGCATCTGTTCCCGATTCTATGTACCTGATTTGTGGTGAAGTATGAATGTAAACTCCTGTAGATAACTTGACCACATACCATGACGTTAACTGAGCTTGTCTTGGCCCCAAAAATATTTGAGAGCCTCATGGTTAGAATATAGAATGAACTCTCAATGCAAAAGATAGTGTCGCAAATACCTGAGTGTCTGCACCATAGCATAAAACTAGATATTATATGTGGAATAGTTAAGCTTCGACCCGCTCAACTTCTGCTTGAAGTGATTGGTCTCTCCTTGCTCAAGATTGCCCCAATACCTACCTTAGAGGCATCGCAATCCACTTCGAAAACTTGTTCAAACTCTGGCAAAGCCAGTACAAGAGCTATTGATAACCTCACCTTGATCTGCATGAAAATTCATCTAGCATCAGATGTAAACTCAAACCTGCCTTCTTCATACAATCTATATGGAGCCATAACACTGCTGAAATTGCAAATGAATCTGCAGTAGAAAGAACCCAACCCATGGAAACTCCGTGCTTCCTAAAGAGTCTCAGGTTCTGGCCAATCAACAACAACCTGCATCTTGGACTAGTCGACAGTAATTCCATCTCCAGATATAAGATATCCCAACAATAACACTTAATCAACCATAATGATGCACTTCCTCATGGCGACATATAATTTCTCCCTATGATGTGCCTGCAATATCTCATGCAAGTGTTGCATATGCTCCTCTATGCTTTGACTATTGTTGAGGGCAAATCCTCATCTGCCAAAGTCCCGCATGACACCAAGTCTTGGGCTGACCCCATTCGGCGGCAATAACCACGGCTAACTTTGACCAACGTGGAATTCCTACCTAGTGCCAAGATCGCGGACCTCCAACTTGGACTTGTTGGCCGACCTTCCATGTTTTGATCATCAACTTTCTCAGATAACCCTGGAATCTACGAAAGTCTTGCGGATTTCACCTAGACGAGCTCGAATGGCGATGGCGGCCCTTTAAGCAATCAAGTGTTCAAACCCGACACACCCTGGCTGGACGATAGAGCCTCTCACTGGACGAACTTCGGCAACCTATGAAGAGTAGAGGACCCTTAAATTCTTGTATCGAGGATTCTGGATGTGCTCGCGAAAGGCCCTGTCCCTCTTTTATTGGCCCTCAGACAACCCCGAGAACGACCGAGCTTCAAAGGAATGGATGAGTGGCAGAAGTATCCTGGTTGTCCACCCCTAGCGACCGCCGACTGAGTTCCCTCATCAGCCAAACTCCTCTTAATTGCCGGACAACCGCCCAGAAGCCAAATTCCCTCCGACCTCCGATCTACCGAATTCCTCTAGTGTACACCTACTGGATCTTTCCTCCAGTCGCGCCCCAGTCTGACAATCTTCTCCGGTCGCATCCCCTCTGGATGATTTCCTCCAGCTGAATTCATCATAAATGAATTCCTTCTTATCAGCAGGCAAGCTTCTTTCGGCCGACCTCCTTCCATTCGACATTCTCCCAGTCGACTCCCCCCCAAGTCGGCCTTGCACCAACAGAACTCCTTCCAGTCACCCAAGCAGGTTCCTTCTAGTCGAATTTCTTACTATCGCCCGAAAGAACCTCATCCTTTACGCAGGTTCAACTCCCAGCTTAAGGTGAACCAGCCTATACGCGGACGACCTCAAAGAAGCCCAGCCAGACAATCTCGAACATTTTGAAGACAGTTGAAGTTTTGTATCGTGGACGACGCACCCCTTTCGGTCGAACTCCTTTTGGACGAATTCCTCTGGCAGCGCTCCTTCCAGTAAGAATCTTTCTAGATGAACTCCTCCAGTCGTGCTTCTTCTGAACGATCTCCTCCAGTCGTGTTTCTTCTGGACAATCTCCTCTCGTGCTCCTCCCGACAGTGCTCCTAGTCACAGACTTACTTAGTCCCTGCTACACCAGTCAGCTGGAACCACCCAAAGGGACCCCATCAAATCACCGATTCATAATAACCGCTTCATAAAGGATGGAACACAGAACCTCAAATCTCAATTTAGGAGGCATCTGCTTGCACGCGGCCCAGAAGGCTTCCGAACTTCTTGAAGTCGCTAGACTTTGCCCCAATAAACCTCGGCCAATCATGAGTCCACTACATACACTAAAGTCTCCAACTTACATCCGAACTTCAACAAAGAGATCTCCATCGCCTGCAAGTTGCGATAAACAACAACTCATCCTTCCATAACAAACTCCACGTGGCCTAAACGGCCCACTACCAGGCAGTTTGGTTGTCACCATCAATTTGTTACAAGCTTCGTCTATAAAAAAGATCCTTCAGATACGTTTTCTCTGAGCTCTCATTCTCCCTCTCGTTACTCTGCTTCTGAATTTTCTGAGCACTTCATTTTTGTTGGCTAGAAGAGCTGACTTGATCGTCGGAGGATCTTGTCGGAGCCACCACCCTCGACTCCGGACGGGACTTTGTTTTGTAGGTCATCAGCGGCGACTCCTTCCCCAACTCCAGCTTGATCCAACGTCAATCAGATTCTGCACCAACAAATATATATAAGTATATCATCAAAATAAATAATCTTCCAATGTATGGTTTCAATACTAGGTTCATGACTCTCGTGAATGTGCTAGTTGTGTTTGATATTCCAAATGCAATCACCAGCCATTCATATAATCCCTCACATGTTTTGAAGGGTATTTTCCATTATCCCATAGCCTTATCGTTATTTAATGATACCTGCTCTTTAGATCTAGCTTCGTAAACACAGCTCCAAATGCTGGTCTAATCTATTATCTAACCTCGAAATAAGAAAGCGATACTTCACCACTATTTTGTTTATGGCTCTACTATCCACACACGTGTCAAGTTCCATCCTTCTTAAGAGTTAGGAGCACTGGAACCACACAAGGACTCATGCTTTCCGAATATTTCCTCTTTTGAGAAGCTCATCAACTTACCTAGATAACTTCGCATGCTCTGTAGGGCTCATCCAATGGTGGACTTGATTTGGAAGACTAGCTCCTAGAATCAAGTCAATGTTGTGCTGGATATTTTGAAGTGCGGGTAATCCGCACAGTAGCTCCTTAAAAAAGACATTAGCAAACTCCTAAATAATAAGTTGAGCCAAGGTTCGCCGTCTCGATAATGAACCCATACTGCTACCATCCTATTATAGTGTGTGCATGCAGTATGGTACAAAAAGGCAAGATGTTCCAAGTGTCATTACAGCACGAGACTACGTATCAGTTCGATACCAGTATGATAAGATATGCCCGTTATGATACGGCACCAACAAATATGGCAAGCCTTGGGTTCAGCCATCTTTGAAATACCACTATTTTCCATATACAAATAGTATACCATCTAAACATCTTATTTCCTTTATGAGGAAGAAAAGGGATATTGAGAATGAAAAAATAACCGTAGGTTTATTTTTTGACCCTATGGTTCTTCAAGGATTCCCTCATGCATTATGTTCAATGTCAAGCAAAAGCAATTCGGGTTTCAAATGAAACACACCCACAGCATGAAAAAGCAATTCTGGTTTCAAAGGAGACTCACCCACAGTTTCCTTTCCCAACAAAACCACAATCATGCCAGGCTCTGAAGAAATCACAGTAAATTGTGCTTGAGAAAGAAAACTCTCTCTCCTAGATTGTGGCCTAGGTATCACTTCTTTCAATGGTATTAATATAATTTTAATCCCATTCATGGCAAATGAGTAAGTGTTCTTCCTTCCATCATGCCTTACACCTCTATCATACCCCTAAGGACACCCAATAGAAGATGACAGGCATCCATTGCTACATCACACCAAGCTCAATCTTTATAGTTGTTGCCAATAGAGAATGATACCAAACACCTCTTTGACACCACAACCTCGCTACCTTTCTTTAACCATGTTAACTTATACGGATGGGGATGCTTTTCTATGTTCATCTGCAACTTGGTAACAGCCTCTTTTGACACCAGATTGTCACAGCTACCGCTATTAATAACCATCTTGTGTACCTTCATCCCAATCGTACAGGTGATGTGAAAGATATTATTTTGTAACCAATCATATCCTAACTCATCTAATGATGCAAGGCGAGTCTGCCATACAACTAGAGATTCCTCGACATTTCCATGCACAATCTCCTACTCTAGTTCATCCTCATAGTCAGCAAAAACAGGCAACGCTTTGTGACTTGCAGGTTTCTCTTTCTCATCTTCAACAATCAATAATTGCTCCCCTTTGGCTTCTAGCAATCTACAACTCTGTAGCCTAGTTCTCCACACTAGAAGCATCGTGGCCAACCTTGTGCATTTTGAATTGGCTGCAGAATTCGATTCTAAGTTGTATTTGATGCTATGGTACCCTTAGGAATAGTAGAATTACCCCCAGTAGAAACTCAGCCTGTTGCTTTAGCACCCTGCAGCATCAACACTGATCAGTTTCTTTGCAACTTCTTTCTACCACTAGAGCACATCAATGCACCTCTGATACCAACCAACAATCCCAAAGTAACAGTTCACTTTAATACTTTGGCATAGACCCCCAATATATCTTGAAACCAATTATTTTTGGGATTCAGCCAAATCATTTGGAGTGATCAATTCATAGAATTTTTCAGAATAATTATCGAGTCATTTCCTTGCCTTAAATTTTGTAATCTATGATATAGAGTATGACCATAGTTATAAAAAACTCACCGTGCATCTTCATCTTTTCCCAATCAGTGATTTTTAGCTTGCCTCTATACTCCTCCATGATTTTCGATGGGCACCACCATGCAATCGCCTGCTTCACAATCATGTTGCCACTCATGGCACTTTTTTGTCAT
Source organism: Cocos nucifera (assembly GCA_006176705.1). Taxonomy (NCBI): domain Eukaryota; kingdom Viridiplantae; phylum Streptophyta; class Magnoliopsida; order Arecales; family Arecaceae; genus Cocos; species Cocos nucifera. The sequence goes on from QRFJ01007469.1 coordinate 176,164, forward strand.
CTAAAACCTCCTTGAACTCAAGGATCTCCTTGACCATATAAAGCCAATTTAGGAACTCCTCCATGGTCAAGCTCCCTAAGAACTCGGGCAAGTCAATTTTGAGGCCCAACTCCCATTGCCTTGGATCCCCACCAAAGGTCGGCCTCCCCTTCATGCCCTTGGTGCGATCTCACAGAAAGGTTTGAGCATATCCTCATCCTCCTTGATCTCTTCCACATGTGAGGGGAGTTCCATTGCATAATCTATCAAGTAAGGGCTTTCATTTGGTATCAGCTCTCCACAACATCCAACACCAATCTGCTTCCTTGTGCTCCTCTCGTTGTAGCCATCTACACTATCTACTTCTTCTTTGGAGTCATCCAAATCAGATCGGAAACTCAGGCTCTAATACCAATTGACCGAAAAGGAAACAAGGTTATGCTTCGAAGATCAACATATAAATAGAAGAAAACTAGACGAAAGAATCCTTCACTTGACAAAAGAAATTATCTCGAAAAGAATTTTATTAATATCTCAAATAAGGCTGAGCACGGGTCAGGTTCGGTCGGGTTGAGAAAAAAATTTTACCCGACCGAACCCAATCAGGTTGAAGAAAATTTAACCCGATGCCGACCATTTACCATGTATAAACCATTTGAAACCGAAGTAAGTGATTTGTAACGAGTTTGGGTGGATTGTGTCGGTCTGGGCTTCTATATTGACCTAATGTTGATTTAAGTCTAATATTAGTCCACTTAAGCTCATTTGCAAGTTTGGATGGGTTGTGTCAGGTTCGGATGGGTTGTGTGTTAAGAATATAGAAACCGAACCGACCGTCAATAACCATTTTTTTTATAAATTCCAACCCGATTCCATCCGATTTATGTCTTTCAACCGATCGAAACCGATGTTCATTTGGTCGGATTGGGTGGGTTTCTCCGGGTTTCGGTTACTTGCTCAACCCTAATCTCAAAGACCCTAATTTTGGTATTAAACGCAAAATACAAAATCATACTCGAAATTGGACTTAACAATAAGAAAACATGAAATTATTCTAGTACAAATATAGAAACTTGGATAAACTTACCATACCTAATCGAAAATTTGTAAAAAAAATCTGTTGGAAACCTTTGAATCCCATTCATCCATACACTTGCCCATGGATCAAATATTTGCTTGCTGCAGTCTCTGCAACTCCTTTGATATTTGGCATAGTTAGTCACAGTACCTATTGGCTTCACCCTGTGTTGCATCGGATTGGAGGAAAGCAACAATTGTCTATGTTCATGCATCAGCTAATCATTGTTGATCTCTTCACCAAAATTCTTGGATCATAGATTTAAGAGCTTCTAAACATGACTAGTAAGCAAGAGGGATTCTCTTCGCTTGTTCCTTTTCTGGTGGGGTAAAGCTAATGGATCATTATCTAATGCATTGGGAAAGGGTAGCTATCGGTTGTCATACTGGATGTCTCTTCCACTTGCAATCCATGTCCACTCATTTTCTTCTGGACCTGTTATCAGTAAGTCAGCATACCAAGCAGCTGAATTGTAACAAAGAAGATGATTTGTGGTGGTCATGAGCTAATAGTCCTTACTTTCTTGATATTGATGGAACTCCTACAGCATATCTAGGTGACATCAATAATATTAAGTTTGGTTCATCTCTAGCATCCTAGGCTGGGACACGTTCTTTAAGTTTCTTTGTTTACTTTTCCCTGTGCAATTTGAGTTAGTAAAGTAGTTCAATTATCTAAACCAATGTTCACTGAATCGGTATTAGAGGGGGTGCTGGCCAACATCTGGTTCAGCATGGTACAGGTCTGTACCATGCTAGGACACGTTCAAGTTTCTTTGTTTACTTTTTCCTATGCAATTTGAGTTAGTAAAGTAGTTCAATTATCTAAACCAATGTTCATTGAATCGGTATCAGAGGGGGTGCTGGCCAACATCTGGTTCAGCATGGTACAGACATATCAAAGGGGGTGCTGGCCAACATCTAGTTCAGCATGGTACAGGTCTGTACCATGCTATTCCAGTTCATATCAACACAAGGAGAGTCAGAGATGCAGGGGGAAGGGAGGGAAGAGAGGAAAAGAGAGATAGAGAGAAGGGGGGAGAGGAAGGGAAAAAGGGAGATGGAGAGGAAGGGAAAGAGAGAGGAGGAGAGAGAGACGGCTCGAATAACCCTTATCAACGTAGGGTAGGGGGGATTGTTGGAAGAGAGGGGGAGGGAGACCAGAGACTTACCTAGCCGCAAGAGATGAGGGTTTTGATAGAGAGGATTAAGGTTTCAAACAAAGGGGGACCACCAATCAAGCAAAAGAAAGATCCGACGAGCGAGAGAAAGATCCAACGAATAGTAAGATTGAGCTTTGAAGCTTCAACGCAAGAGAGATGTCCTCAAAGGCAACTATACCAACAGCGGACCGAGATAGTTCTGACATTCGAAACGAGACACTGGCTAGGAGGAGAGGGAGTAAAAAAAGAGGAAGAGAGAGAGATGGGGGGAGGGAAGGAGAAGGAGAGGGAGAGAGAGCCTCTAGAGGTTGCTAGAGGCCCATCGAGGCCACCGGAGGACTATTCGCTCGTTGAAGGACTAAAGGAGGGGGGAAAGAGAAGAAAAGAGAGAAGGGGGGGAGGGAAGGAGAGGGGAGAGGAAAAGAGCCTCCAGAGGCCTGCCGAGGCCGTTGGAGGGCTAGAGGCATTCGATCGAAACATAGGCTTCTGCCCCTGTTTCGTCTTCTTTTTTTTAGAAGCGATATCAAGTGAAGTCGGCAACACCAATGCCGACTTCACTTAATACTCCCAAAAAAAAAAAAAGAAAAAAATGAAACAAGGACGGAAGCCCCTATATCAATTGGACATCTTTGGTCCTCCAGTAGCCTCGATGGGCCTCCAAAGACTTTCTCCCTCTCCCTCTCTTTCCCTCCCCACCTCTATCTCTTTTTCTCTCTTTCCTTCTTTCTCTGCCCTGCTGTGTCGATTTAAGCCCAACATGGAAAAATATGAAGGTGTACCGACTACCGAACCATACAGCCGGCCAACCACTCTAGACTCCAATACTAGCATCGTGAACCTTACTTTGGAGTCATTTTTTTGAAAATAGGAGATTGGGATTCTCTAAGCATGTGGAACCAATGCTCAGGGATTGAAACATGCGGAACCAATTGGACCAGCTGTACCGTTCTGATTCGTGTGACCAATTCTATTTAGTAAGGCATGAGCTACCCAGTTCGGGTCAATTCAGCAAACCATACTCAAAACATTTTAGGGCAATTTATACTCCACATAATAACAAAAGCTCTTCTACTTGTCAACTTATTCATCCTGACATTAAGAGACATGTCCTTATTGTGTCTTGTTTTGGATACTGTTATTCCATTTGATTGGTCAATAACTTTTCTCAAACTTTTTGGGTATATGTGATGGAAAATAGGAATGAAGTTCCCAGCATTATTTATAGTTTCTATGAAATGGTGGAAACCTAGTTTGAAGTTAAAATCAAGATTTTCCATGTTGATCAAGCTAGGGAATATCAAAAGGAGTCCATTGATTTCATTAGCTCTAAAGAGATTGAAGTACAATTTTCTTATAATGGTACACTACAGCAGAATGGTGTCTTCAAGAGGAAGAATTGCCCTCTACTAGAGGTTCCTAGTGCCCTTCTTCTTGGAATGAATGTGTAATACCCCTAACCCCGCTAAGCATGAATCTTAAAGCGCACAAAAAAACCAAAAAAACAGAGAAGACTCCCAACACTATTAGGAGTCTTCTCTTTCGTTGGACTCCTAATCGGAGTCGGAGTCGGAGGTTGGAGGGAGTCAAATTCTTCCCACCTTCCTCTCTATTTAAAAGAAGAGAGTCCTTGTGAAATCCCACATCACCGACCGTTGAACCCTCATCGGCAAGGCCCCCTTTTCTTCCATGCCAATCATGGCCTTTCACTGTGCCCGTAAAAAATTAGAGGTGGAGAACTCACTGGAGCACAAGGTGAGCCCCGGCCTTCCTCTCTCTCTCTCTCTTTCTCTCCCCCCTTTCTTCCCATAGCTTTATGTAACATCTTGGCCGTCGACTTCCCGAAAAATTTAGATACAAAATCCCCTGCTTTGTCCCCTTGTTTTCCCCCCTTTTTTACATTTTTCCAGCATCGGTGGTCATCGCCAACCGCTAGTTTGGAATTGTTAGGCTGCGGCATCGCAGCGCCAGCCATGGCCTCTGATCCGAGGAATAAACGGGGACTACAAGTCCCCTATTTTCAAAAAAACCCATAGAAAGAAAGAAAGAAAAAGAAGAAAAAAATAAGAAAAGAAAAGGGAAAAAGAAAGAGAGTTTCTCTCTCTTCCCTCTCTTCCTTCTCTAAGCTTAAATCCCCACTTTCTCTCTTTGAAAAGTCCACCTTCTCTCTCCACTTTTTCTCTCTATTTTCTCCCTCTAGATTGTACCTCTTTTTGTGAAAGGTGTTACTCCAGGAAAAAGAGTTCTTTTCAATTATTTTGATCCAATCCTAGTTAAAAGGATCTTGATCTTGATTCACGATCATCTAACAATGTACCGACATCCACCTTGATCAGATAAAGTTAACATGATTGGACCGAGCTAGACCCTAAGATGCAACTATCATTCATCATGTCTTCCTTAATTATTCGTATCCTTTCTGATTATTGGACTTAATTATATATGAGGTATAGTTGTCTTGACAAGAAAATGTCCAACAGTGAAAAATGTCCAACAGTGGAATACTATAATATGATTTATAAATTGAAGATTTTGAAAAAGAATTTATAAAATTATATGGATTTGTTGGAGTACGTATGAAGTAAGTAATATGACACTTTTTCTAGATTTATTGGCAAATTATAGAGTATTTATATCATTGAATTTTGAATCATATTATTTGTAATTTATGAATTATGATATTTATTGGTTAAATCTATTATTAAAAATTATTGATGCATTATCGAAAGCATTGATTTTATTATGAAGTTGTGATTGATTGATTTTGATTTTGGATGGTTTTGTGTATTGATCAATTAAAATATGAAAGTGATTTTATCAAAAAGAAAAATTTGAATCGAGTTGGATTTTGACTTGCAGAATGACCATGTATCAAAACCCTGCCAATATAAGTGATGCGCTGGTATATCGATACCCTACCAATAAGAATTATGTGCTGATATATTGATATCCTACCAGTGGAGGTTGTGCGTTGGTATATCGACACCCTACCAGTGGGGGTTGTGCATTGGTATATCGACATCCAGCCAATGAAAGTTATGCATTGGGATATCAACACCCTACCAATGGAGGTTGTGCGCTGATATATCGAAACCCTACTAGTAATGATTGAGCGCTAGTATATCTATACCCTACCAGTGAAGATTGTGCGCTAGTATATCAACATCCTGCCAGTGAGGATCATGCGTTGGTACTTTGATTTAGTTCATAGCTATTAAGATGAACATAATATTTTAAAAAGAATCAATTCATGAAGGAAAATGAATTTGCATGGATTTTATTTAATTAGTGTTGTATATTTTGAATTGATAAACCTCACATACTTATTTTCAGTATATTATTATTGCTTGATTTATCTAGCTAAAGTGTACATTGTTTACTGGACCGTCTAGCTCATTACTCTACATTTTACTATTTTTATAGATTCAGAGGAGTAGCTTAACTCGGGCATTCATTATAGGAGAGCGAATTAGAGGAAAACTTTGATATATTTATTTTAGATTAGAATTTATTAAAATTTGATGCAAGACTGAAATTTTATTTTATAAGACTTTTGATTTAGTTATTTGAATTAAAATTGAACATTAACTATTTGAATTTTATTCCACTATTGCTTTATGATATCGTGATGAGATGCCTTACATGCTTGTGGGAAGAGTTCTTCTTGAGTATGCAGCGGTTGTCATAACCTCTGGCTCACGATCTTGGGTCAGAGGCATGACAATTAATATAGTATCAGAGCATAAGTGAATAAACTATGACATGTAGAATCAGATATAAATGAGTGTAGGTGGGTAGACACTAGAAACATCGGGTATAGATCTATTATGATTGCAGTATAAGTTATCTTCATGATTTTTGACTAAACCTTGTATTATGAATGAAAAGATCGCTTAAGAATAATGATTCAAAGAATTTGATATATGTGATGGATAATCTAGAGATCATGATATGATTAGTTGGATTTTAATCTAATGTAATTGCAAGAGGATTGATAATGAAATTTTATCGTGCATTGTTAATTATTAATTTGATCATTAATTGTTTAAGTAGATTGCAATCTCAAATTTTATATGGAAGAATACCGTGATATTGATGTTGATTTTGAAATTAATTATTTAGTGACAAGATAAGGATTTATTCGTTAAATGTTGTTTAAGGTTGGACTAAGAAGATCTTTTATGATATTTGATTGAAATATTCTTTGAGGTTTAAATCATATATGAAACTTGCATGTAGAAACAAAAATATAATTGGGGATATTTCAAAGAAGTTTATTTCTTATTGAAAAAATTGATTATGAGAGTGTAGAATATTCATCTTGATGGAATCATTAACAATTTTAATTATCATCTTTGGATCCAAATGATAGATCTTATCTGTCTATCAAAGTCTATATGGTATATACGAAACTTCATTCAAAGATTATGTATCTAAGTTGATCAAGGTATTTTCTGCCATTATTATTAAGGTTACTAGTGAAATCCTTGATTGCTATCTTTGAATTAAGATAAAAGATCCTATTTATATCTATCCAAAAATTATAGGACACATGTGAAATTACAATTCAATATTTTGAATTTAGGAACTAACCTCGAGGTTCTTTGCCATTGATATTGAGGTTGGTGTTAAAATCCAGTTTGTCATGGAGAATTTGATTTTATTAGGTTTGCACGATTACCATGGAAGGATATTGATAGATATCAAAGGTCTCAATAGAAGAAATGGTAGAAGAGATGATTGGATCAGTTTTACTTATATATTTTGATTTAAGTTTTAACTTGGCGAACTATCAGAAGATTTTTCTTGTTGATTTTACTTACATGATTTGATTTAGAATTGTCTAAATGAATTGGTAAGAGAATTAAGATTTAAGTCATATTAAATTATAGTAAACCTATACAATGGTTAGAATGTATTAAACTCAAGGGATGTATTCGATTCATATTGAGGATGATAACTTATATTAATTGCAACATAACTTGGAAACCCTAGATTTGACACAACTGCATTGATGGATTTGAATTAGAGTGCACAGCAGAAGCATGATGGTCTAAATTACTTTTAAGCTAATCAAAGTTTGGTTTAAAAAATATTATAATAAAAAATTTGATTTTAAAATTAGAGGATGATTATGATTTGAGATAAAAGTAACCTAAATTTTTAAGGATTTAAGTAAGAAAAAATTTCAAGGATGAAATTTCTTTTAGGGGGAGAATGTAATCATGAACCTTAAAGCATACAAAAAAAAAAAACAAAACACAAAGAAGACTCCCATTAAGAGTCTTTCTTCCGGTGGACTCCTAATCGAAATCAAAATCGAAGGCCGAAGGGAGTCAAATTCCTCCTCCCTTCCTCTCTATTTAAAGGAACAAAGTCCCTTGTGAAACCCCATATCACCGACCGTTGAACCCTCACCGGAGAAGCCCCCTTTTCCTTCATGCCAGTCGTGGCCTTTCATCATGCCTGCCGAAAATCAGAGGTGGAGAACTCGCCAGAGCCCAAGATGAGCCCTGCCTTCCTCTCTCTCTCTCTCCCCTTTATTCCCATCACTTTATGTAACATCTCAACTGCCAGCTTCGCCAAAAAATTTAGATACGAAATCCACTACTTTTCCCCCTCGTTTCTGCCTCTTTTTTTATGTTTTTCCGGCACCAGTGGCCATGGCAGTACCGATTGTAGCCTTCAACCTGGGGAATAAACGGAGACTACAAGTCCCCTATTTTAAAAAGAACCCATGGGAAGAAAGAGAGGAAGAAAAAAATAGAAAAGAAAAGGGAAAAAGAAACAAAATAAAAGAGAGTTTCTCTTCCCTCTCTCTCCTTCTTTCATCTTGAATCCCCACTTTCTCTCTTTGAAAAGTCCACCTTCTCTCTTTCTCTCTCTAGAATTCTCTCTAGATTGTGCCTCTTTGTGAAGTTTGGTACTTCAGGAAAAAGAGTTCTTTTCAATTATTTTGATCCAATTCTAGTTAAAAGGATCTTGATCTTGATCCCCGATCGTCGGACAACATGCCAGCATCCACCTTGATCAGTTGAAGTTAACATGATTAGATCAACCCAAACTATAGGATGCGACTATCATTCATCATGTCTTCCTTGATTATTCATATCCTTTTTGATTATTAGTGTTGGTGCAGAAAACTGTGGACGCCAGAAAGTGCTGGAGTTGGAGAAGACGTAGTTGTCACCGGGACCTACAAGAAAAGTCCAAACTAGAGATGGCGTTGCTCCGACAGAACCCTCCGATGGTCAAGTCAGCTCTCTATCAACAAAAATGGAGCACTCAGGGAGTTTTAGTAGAGTTTTTAGCTTCGAAAGAAAACATATCTGAAGGATCCCTTATATAGACGGAGCTTATAACAAACTGATGGTGACAACCGTAACTGCCTGGTAGTGGGCTATTCGGAGCTACGTGGAGTTTGTTATGGAAGATGTGGTGTCCGTTGTCATGATATGACAGTCTGCTGCAAATTAATAGTCGAAGATCAGATGAAACAGCTATAGTCAATGAAGAACTTCACATCACAGCAATTCAGGAGAAGTTCAGACTTCTCCGAGGTCGGCTGCATGTTGACTGATATTTGCTGTATTGGGAGTTGAACTTGTATAGATCCCAAGGTCCTTCTGGCGGCTCAAAGGAGTTCGACTGGAAGGAGCTTGCCTAGCAACTGGAAGGAGGTCGACTGGATGGAGATCGACTCGAAGGAGCTTGCATGGCGACTGGAAGAAGTTCGACTGGAAGGAGCTTGCCTGGCGACTGGAAGGTTCGAAGGAGTTCATCCAGGCGGAGTCCAGTTGGCCACCGAAAGGAGTTCAGCCGAATGGAGTTGGCTAGCAGCTGGGATAGGCGATCGTAATTAGAACATTCCGATGGGTCGCAACCGCTTCTCTGAGGTTCGGCTGCCTTCCAGGTCGTCTGTAACTGAACAACTATTCTGGATTGGAGGTTAATAATGATGGTGGATTCACCGATTTAAGACAACGGCCAGGTTCTTTTGGGGAGAAGTTCGGGCTTAATTTGATGACGAAGTCCTTTTGTTAACTCTGGCTTGCATACTCAAGATTCTAGATATAAAAGTGCCTAGATCTGCCATCTTCAATGAGACATAGAAGTTCGTCTGAGGAAAAACTCTAACGGTCTATGAGATCCAATCCGCAACGGCGAGATTTGGTTTGAAAGAGATCTGATTGAAAAGGAGTTCGGCCAGCTTCTAAATTGGCCATATTGGACTACCCAGGAGGTGGATACTTAGCATTTCAACCGCCTAGGCGGCTGCTTTCATTGTTCAAGTTCGCATGGGTGAGGCCCGCAATGCCTTGCAGGTTTTGGAGAACCTATGCGGTAGAGAAGATCATCCGATAGATTGAAGGTCGGCCATCTTGGGGTTAACTGGAGTAATAATTCATACTGGTGGAAGTTCTGTCATGGTCGATACTGTCGTCCGGGGTTATCCTGGGGCCAGATATCAGGCTGAACTTCGGTAAGAGCAGGTTTACCCCCAACTCCCAAGTTCGAAGTTCGAAAGAAGGGAGTAAAGAAAATGCGACTACCAAAGTCCTTTTTCGACCTCCCACGCTTATTGAATAGGAGGTTTAGCATTATTTGTGCTGGTGCCAAAGTTTCTTCAACACGAGATGACTCGTAAAGACAATTTTTCGAGATTCCCGTCGAAGCACTGCCCAAGGTACGGCGCAATCAAGGTTTTGTCTGCCACCAGTCCTCTGTCATAATGAGTGGGACACATGTCTAATGAAGATCGGCCGAAGATCTGCAATCATAACCGCCTCGGGCTCCTCGGGATATTTAAGTTCGTCTTCTTCCTCCGGAACTTCACTTCGCCTAAATTCTTTTCTTTCTTCCTCTGGTTTCCATCTTCCACCCGCTCGAGAGTTCCGACTTCTTCCACTGTTTTCTCCGATCCCAGGCGCCTTCCCGATCAATTTCCATCGCGCCCGTCGTCTCCTCGCTCTTCCCAATCAACTTAGGTTAGTTCCACAACCCTTCTTTTGATTATTTCTGTGTCTTTTGCATCTTGTCCTTTCGATTTCTTCAAAGAGATTTTATGCCTCTTTTTTTTTATTTTCGAAGGTTTTTACAAGTTTAGTTTGATCCATATGTCCACCAAAGAGTCCTGATCAACAGGTTTCGGGAGTTCAGCCCATCTAACCCTGATGGATCCAACCCCTTAGGACACTAAACCTGTAGAAGTATCCCATCCTCCTTTCATCCCTGACACCGTCCCTTGCAAACTTCGGCATGAAAATCTTTCTCTAATTAGGATCCAGTTCGAAATCCCTTTCGAGTATGAACTCGAACTTCCCGATCCTAGTGTCCGAGCTTGTTCCCCTCCTCCAGGTCACATTTGCTTGTATGCTGAAGCCCTTTGTGCTGGACTTTGGCTCCCAATTCCTCCCTTCATGGTGGCCCTTTTTAGATTCCTGAACATTTCCTTTACCTTTATGGTGTCAAACTCATTTAGGTTCATCATAGGGTTTCTTTCCTTATGTGTCATAGCCGATGTCCGACCTACTATTTCTTTGTTCTACAACTTCTTTACTTTCAAACATCATCCCACTGCCAAAGATTGGTGGTACAGCTCTTCCCAATTCGGCACGAAGGGGTTGCTTAAGGGTGCTCCTTCCATTTACAGCTAGAAAGAAAATTCTTCTTCGTCTCTTGCCCCTCCTTAGAATTAGGACTTTCTCCCTGAGAGGATATGAGAGATTCAGTCCGCTAAGCTCCCGGACTAGAGAAAGAAGACCAGGACTTGGCCAACAAACTGAAGGACTACCGAGCTCCTCTGATTTTCGGACTGTTGGATGATCAGACCTTGTTTAATCTCGATCTTAGTCCCCTTGATCCGACAGGTAATTTTCGAGACTTGTCAATTATACCTTATTCTTTCTTCTGACCTTGACTCTCACCATCATAGAAATGACTCCGGAGGAACAGAATCGCCTGTCTAAGGAAATCAAGTTCCTCAAGAGGAAGGGTGGTTTCGCAAGGGAACCATCAAAAAGGGCTCGTGTCGAAGAAGCTAGCTCGACAGTGTCGATCCAATCCGCCCCCTTTCCAGACACGGTCGCGACTGCTCCGAGCCCGACTCTGCCAAATGAAGACGCCGCCCCTGCACCTCCTGAGCAGGGGAAAGTTGCTGAACAGAAGAAGAAGGCCCTCGGTAAGAAGGTCAGGAGGAAGGTCGAACACTCTGGTGGCGAGAACTCTGGCCAAGGGCAGGCCTCTCTGGATGACCGAGAGGTCGTCCATTCCTTGATGGCGGGGAGCATCCTCCCACATATCGTCGACAAGATGGTTTGGATAAAGAATGCAGGGAGGTTTGATGAGTCCTTTGCTACTTACCTTGAGGTAATCGTTCTCTCCCGAGCTTAATTGAATGTCATTATATTTCGGAGTCATAACTTGCCTTTTATTCTGCAGCTGGGGCATTACTTATTCGCCCATTCAAAAGCGGTGAATCTCTGCCAAGCCGAAGCTTCAAGGGCTCTTCAGGAAGCCCAGGCAAAGATCAAGAGTGTTCAGGCCGAGGTTGACTACTTGAAGGTGGCCTCGGAAGGTCAGACTGTAGAAGTTGAGGCGCTTCGGAGGGAAGAAGAAGCGTCTACTGGATTGAAGGCGGCCTTGACTCTTTCGGAGGACAAGAGGAAGAAAATTAAAAAGGAGGTCAACGCTGAGAAGGAGCGGACCATTAAGGCTTTAAAGTCCTCCAAGGCTATGGAGGATATCAAAATCGCCTTTGCCAAGAAAGCCTTTTTGGAGGGGTTTAAGATCTGCATGAGGAGGGTTGCGAAGAACTTCCCGAATGTGGACCTCGACCTTTTAACGGACAAGCCTGGTGATGAAGCAGGTCCCTCCAATACCAATGCTGTCTCTCCTGCTACCGAACTTGTCCCCGAGATCTCTGAACCTGCTGCCGAAGCACCCAAACTTACTCCAGAGCCTGAGATTGCAGAGAATGCTCCAACCTCGTCTGTCGCCGTGCCTCCTAAGGTTGAGAACCTCTAATAATTGTATCTTTTCTTCTTTCCCTCTGATGTACATAAAACATTTTGAGCAATGAAAGTAAATTTTCTTTCTTTACGCTTGCATTGTGGCGTCTGTTATTCAAAATCCCTCTAGCGATCAAAACCATGATCCATCATCCCCAATTAAGGCTGCGCCACTACCTCAAGGCGTTCCTCTTAAGTCCATGGTTAAAAACTTGAAAAAAGAAGTTCATCATTTGAAGAAGAAATTGAAGATGGAAGATGAACTTCAAAAATTGAGAAAGAATTACTCGGAGGCCACGGTTGAGGTTACCCACCTTCGAAATTTGCATAAGAAAGATTCCATAGACTATAACAGGAAAAAGAGTAACTTTGAGAAGGAGCTCAGAGAAGTCAAGAAGATCTGGATATTGACTGCCAGAGTCAGCTCTCTTGAGGCCGAGCTTAATGCGGCCAGAGAGAAAATTCAGTTGTTAGAGGGGAGCTCGCCATGGTCCTCCAACAAGGAGCAATACGGTTGGGATTGATCGAAGAAGTTGTCTGACCTCTAGAAACAACTTCATGACACCGAAGTTTGGCATAACGATTACAGGCTAGGCTAGGTGAAGAAAATGTCCCAACTCGAACATAAGCTCAAAACAGCCAATGATGAAGTGGCTCGTCTTCAGAAGTAACTGGTCGACAACCAACAGGCTGGCGAAAGCAGAGAGTCGGAGCAGCTTGCCTCTTTAAGGAGGTCCTTAGGCAATCTCTCCAAGACATATGGGAAGGAGAAAGCCGAACAGGCAGGCTTTCTTCAGAAGTAATTGGTCGACAACCAACAGGCTGGCAAAAGCAGAGAGTCGGAGCAGCTTGCCTCTTTAAGAAGGTCCTTAGGCGATCTCTCCGAGACATACAGGAAGGAAAAAGCCGAACTTCAACAGCTGAAAATTCAACTAACTTACGAGCGACAAGCTATTAAGGATGCAAAGGCCGAGTCAGCGGTCCTGAGAAGACAGTTGCAATAGTCTGAAGATAATCGCCGGTGGGCTGATAAGTTATTTGAAAAGAGCCTATTGAAAAGGAACTTGAAGAAGATATTACTAACTTGAAATAGTCTCTTGCGATGGCTGGGGTCAGTAGCCCGAAATCCGAAGATTCTGGACCCTCTTAGGACTTCATCTCTCTCCCTTCCCTTTTTTTTATAATTGGTCTTGCTTTGCCGACCTCCTTATGTAATGAATTTCAGTTTTAATGAAGTGGCTCTTCTTTTAGTCGCTCTTTTGTGCTGTCCAAACTTGATGTCTGTTGGTTTTTCCGTTTCCTACATTTCATCCTTTAGCAAAATGGTCATTAGGAATGCCTTCCTCCAACCTTAAATGACCAGAGGTCTTCATCCACATTAGGACGAGGTTCTCTTCCTATTCCTAATCGTGATTAGCACTTATCCTGGTCAAGACGAGGTCCTCTTCCTATTCCTTTTAAGATTGCTGGGGTGTAAAAGGACCGCTGAGAGGGCCTATCTTCTTTTCCTCCTGTCTTAAACAACCGAAGGTCTTCATCCACGTTAGGACGAGGTTCTCCTCCTGTTCCTAACGTAGTTAGCATTTACCCTTGTCAGGACGAGGTCCTCCTGTTCCCGACAAGGTTGCTGGGGCACAAAAGGACCATTGAAAGAGCCTCTCCCCTTTTCCTCCTGTCTTAAATAACCGGAGGTCTTCATCTACGTTAGGACGAGATTCTCCTCCTATTCCTAACGTGGTTGGCATTTATCCTTTTCAGGACGAGGTCCTCCTATTTTCGACAAGATTGCTAGGGCGCAAAAGGGCCACTGAGAGGGCCTCTCCCCTTTTCTTCCTATCTTAAACAACCGAAGGTCTTCATCCATGTTAGGACAAGATTCTCCTCCTGTTCCTAATATGGTTAGCATTTACCCTTGTCAGGATGAGGTCCTTCTATTCCTGACAAGATTGCTGGGGCGCAAACGGGGTGCTGAGAGGGTCTCTCTCCTTTTCCTCCCGTCTTAAACAACCGGAGGTCTTCATCCATATTAGAACGAGGTTCTCCTCCATTCCTAACGTGGTTAGCACTTACCCTTGTCAGGACGAGGTCTTCCTGTCTTAAACAACTGGAGGTCTTCATCCACGTTAGTACGAGGTTCTCCTCATGTTCCTAACGTGGTTAGCACTTATCCTTGTTAGGATGAGGTCCCTCTGTTCCTAACAAGATTGCTGGGCATAAAAAGAGCGCTGAGAGAGCCTCTTCCCTTTTCCTCCTATCTTAAACAACCGGAAGTCTTGAGGTTCTCCTATTCCTAACGTGGTTAAGATTTACTCTTGTCAGGACGAGGTCCTCCTATTCCTGACAAGATTGCTAGGGCGCAAAAGGGCCGCTGAGAGGGCCTCTCCTCTTTTCCTCCTATCTTAAACAATTGAAGATCTTCATCCATGTTAGGACGAGGTTCTCCTCCTATTCCTAACATGGTTAGCACTTACCTTGTCAGGACGAGGTCCTCCTATTCCTGACAAGATTGTTGGGGCGCAAAAGAGCTGCTGAGAGGACCTCTCCCCTTTTCCTCCTGTCTTAAACAACCAAAGGTCTTCATCCATGTTAGGACGAGGTTCTCCTCCTGTTCCTAACGTGGTTAGCACTTACCCTTGTTAGGATGAGGTCCTCCTGTTCCTGATAAGGTTGCTGGGACATAAAAAGGCCGCTGAAAGGGCCTTTTCCCTTTTCCTCCTGTCTTAAACAACCGGAAGTCTTCATCCACGTTAGGATGAGGTTCTCCTCCCGTTCCTAACATGGTTAGCATTTATCTTATGACGAAGTTTGGGAGGTAACTTCCTGTCATCACAACTTTGCACCAAAGAGAGAGGTATTAAGGTAAGAAAATTTTAATGAAATGAAATTATTGATAGTACATTCATAAGTTTTCCGAATTCCATGGACGTGGGAGATCAGCTCCTTCAGATAATAAGTTTTAGACCGGATGACCTCTTTGACTTCATAAGGGCCTTCTCAATTCTGGGCGAGCTTTCCTTGATTCTGAGATTGTGAGATAGCTGCTTGCCGAAGTACTAGGTCCCCCACTTTGAATACTTTGCTTCTAACTCTAGAATTGTAGTAACGGGCTACCTTTTGCTTATAGGCCGCCATCCGAACTTGAGCCTCTTCTTGTTTTTCTTCTAACAAGTCGATGTTGGCTCTAAGATCCTGCGAGTGTCTCTGCTCATTAAATGCCACAATTCGTGCTGACGGAAGTTTGAGCTCTATCGGAATGACTGCTTCTGTTCCAAAAATCAGAGCAAATGGAGTCTCCCCAGTTGGCAATCTTTAGATAGTTCGGTATGCCCAAAGTACATAGTAGAGTTCGTCCACCCAAGTTCCTTTTGTCCTTTCCAACCTTGCCTTTATGCCTTGCAACAAAGTCCTATTAGTCACCTCGGCCTCCCCATTTGCCTGTGGGTGAGCCACCGATGTAAAGTTATGGGAGATGTTCAGATCTTCGCAGAACTCGGCGAATTTCATTCCTGCAAACTGGCGCCCATTATTCGTTATAAGAGTTCAAGGTAGGCCAAATCTGCAAACAATTAACTTCTAAACGAAATCTTGTACTTTAACTTCAGTAATTTTAGCCAAAAATTTGGCCTCAACCCATTTGGTGAAGTAGTCTATTGCAACCAAGAAAAACTTCCGCTGTCCGAGTGCCATGGGAAAGGGTCTAAGTATGTCCATCCTCCATTATGCAAATAGCCATGGGGCGCTCAAGGATGTAAGCTCAAAGGCCGATTGTCTTTGGATATTTGCATTTCTTTGACACCGATCACATTTTCTTACATACTTCATAGAATCTTGGTGCATAGTCGGCCAACAGTAGCCCTACCATAGTAGTTTGTGAGATAAAGCCCTGGCTCCCAAATGGTTCCCACATATCCCCTCATGCACCTCCCACGGTGCAAAATCAGCCTCAAAAGATCAAAGATATTTCAAGAGTGGCAAAGAGTATGATCTTTTATACAATTTATTCTCATATAGAATATATCGGGAGAACTGATTTCTAAATTTTCGAGCTTCCTTTGGATCTCGAGGAAGGATACCATCTTTGAGATAAGCGACAAGTGGGTCGATCCAGTTGGGCTCATGGTCGACTTGCATTATAGTCTGGGATTCCTCCGAACTCGGATACTTTAGAACTTTGAAGAAAACTTCTTTAGGTAGTTCATTTACAGCTAGGGTGGCTAACTTAGAGAGAAGGTCGGCCCTAGCATTTTCTGCTCTCAAGATCTATTGAATGTTGAAACTATTAAAGGCCGAGGTCAGACTCATCTTTTCCAGATACTTCATCATACTTCCTCCCAAGCTTCATAATTGCCATTGACTTGTCCCACCACCAACTGGGAATCATCATAAGCTTGAAGCTAATCTGCTTCCAGTTCTTTAGTTATCTTCAGCCCTGCAATCAGAGCTTCATATTCTGCCTCATTGTTTGTCACAGAAAACTCAAAACGCAATGCATATTCGGCGATAATTCCCTCCGGGTTAACCAAAATCAGACCTGCGCCTGCATTAGAAGCATTCAATGAACCGTCCACATACAAGGCCCAGAAGCCTTCAGAAAGGTCTGCTCATTCTTCAATGGAGTTCGGCTGCAATCCTAGCATACTGGCTGCATTTTGCTCAAGTTCAGCTTCATCCAGAATAATGCATTCTACCATAAAATTTGTCAATATTTGAGTTTTGATCGATGGCCGAGGTTAAAAATTGATGTCAAACTCTGTAAACTCGATCGCTCATTTTACTATTCTTCCAGAAACATCTGTTCGATGAAGAACGGCCTTGATTGGTTAATTAGTGAGGAGCATTATAGTATGCCCCTAGAAATAAGATCGGAGCCTTCGAGCTGCAATCAGTAAAGCATAAATTAGTTTTTCTAACTTGATGTACCTTGTCTTAACATCCCTTAGGACTCGGCTTATATAGTAGATCGACCGCTGCACTTTCGCCTCTTCCTTGACTAAGGCTGCCGCAAAGGCCATCGGGAAGACCGCTAGGTATAAAAACAATTCTTCTCCAGGTTCAAGCTTGGCCAATAGGGGAGGTGAGCCGAGGTAGCTTTTTAGTTCTTCAAATGCTTGTTGACATTCTCGAGGGTCCAGTAGAAGTTCTTTGACTATTTGAGAACTTGGAAGAAGGACATACATCGTTCGGCCGATTTTGAAATAAAGCGATTCAGAGCTGCTACCTTCCCTGTTAGGCGCTGAACTTCTTTTATTGACTTTGAGACAGTCATCTCTTGAATGGCTCGAATCTTCTTCGGATTTGCTTCGATTCCGCGCCTTGATACCATAAATCGCGAGAACTTCCCTGAAGTTACCCCGAAGACACATTTGATCAGGTTCAACTTCATTTTATACTTCCGGAGTGCATTGAAGGTTTCTTCAAGATCGGCGATATGGTTTGCTGAAGATCGGCTCTTAACCAGCATGTCCTCTACATAGGCCTCCGTGTTGCAACCAATCTGCTCTTTAAAGATCTTATTCACCAGATGCTGGTAGGTCGCACCTACATTTTTAAGGCCAAAAGGCATAACCCTGTAGTAATAGAGACCACGATCAGTAATAAAAGCAGTTTTCTCTTCATCTTCCAGTGCCATCCGAATTTGGTTGTAGTCGGAGAAGACATCCCTGAAAGTAAGAAGCTCATGGCCCGAAGTTGCATCTACAAGTTGATCAATTCTGGACAGGAGGTAGCTATCTTTAGGACAGGCCTTATTTAGTTTCTTGAAATCTATGCACATTCTCCATTTGTCGTTTGCCTTCTTGATGAGGACTACATTGGAGACTCGGTTCGGATAAGAGACTTCTCGGATGAATCCGGCCTTGAGGAGCTTGTCAACTTCTTCTACAATTGTCTTTTGCCTCTCTGGAGCATAACCGTGCATTTTTTCCTTTACTAGCCGATGTTTGGGGTCAACAGCCAGACGATGTTCCATGACTTCAGCATCAATCCCAAACATGTCTACCGGGACCCAAGCAAAAATATCTGCATTTCTCTATAAGAAGGCAACGAGCTGCTCTCTGACATCTCTCAAGCTGGAGCCAATCTGCACGGTGTAATCTTTATCTCCATCATTTAAAGGAATTGCAACAAGATCCTCCATAGGCTCACCCCGCTCTTCAGTAAGGTCATCGCAGACGTCAAGCCTATCCACTGAACAAGCATCTGATTGTCGGCTCCCTAGTAAGGCAATTGAATAGCAATGTCTCGCCAGGGCTTGGTCTCCTCTGACTTCTCCAATCCCATGATTTATTGGAAACTTCATTTTTAGATAATAAGTTGACACCACTGCCCGGAGTGCATTCAAACCAGGTTGGTCGAGAATTGTGTTATAAGCAGATGGAGCCTTCACCACCAAAAAATCCACTTGTGCCCTGGACTATCTTGGGTATCGCCCTGCAACCACGATTTTTGTTATTATCCCTTCAACTAGCACAGCACCGCTAGTGAAGCCTACCAATGAGGTGTTCATTGGTCCAAGTCGGTTATTAGGTATAAACATTTTGGAGAAAGCATCGTAAAACAACACATCGACAAAGTTTCCATTATCAACAAGAACGCGGCGTACATCATAGTCAGCTATATTTAAAAAAAACTACAACCGCATCATTATGCGGGAACTGAAACCCTTGTGCATCATCTTCCGTGAAGGCTATGGGTTCTTCGATCCTCTGCCGCTTAGCCGGCTCTACCGATCCACTGGCCTCCCCTCGTAGAAGTCCCCTAGAGATAGTATTGATGATCCCGAGAGGTGGCCAATCCCCTTGCTGCTCCTCCCTCCTTAGTGGCTCCGGCTGCAGCAGCGCTCTCGGCTGATCCTTCCTTCCTTCAGGCCGACGTCGAAGAAAACAGCCAAGCCGGCCTCGCTTGATGAGCTCCTCCATCTCGTCTTAGAGCTGAATATATTCTTTAGTATCATGACCGTGGTCACGATGGTAGAGACGATACTTGTTAGGATTGCGCTTGCTAGGATGAGTGCGCATTCTCTCTAGCCTCGACAGCTGCTCCTTGATTTCCATCAGCACTTGAGTCTTTGGTGCATTGAGATTAGCGTAGTTGTGGAACCTTCTGGGGGGAGAGTTCCTCCATGCCCTTTGGTCAGGGCTTTTCTATCGACGAGCTCGGAGAGGAGTCCAGGCTTGTCTGCGCTCAGGAAGAGTTCTGGAGCGCGGCCGAGCTTCACTCGGCTTTTCTTCAGCTACGGGCTTACTGGATTCGCCCGCTTACCGCTCTCTTGCAGCCTCATCATCTTTTAATTTAAAAGCCTCCTCAGCTCGGGCATAACCTTCAGCCCCCACCAACATATCAACAAAACTCCTAAGGTATTTTCTCTCCCAAGAGGATAGAAGATCATTCTTCTGAAGATCGTCCTTCAACGTGGCTATGGCTATAGATTGGTCCAAGTTCTGGACCTCCAGTGTAGCAGTAGCATTGAAGTGGCTGACGTAAGCTCGGATAGGCTTCCCTTTCTTCCGCTTTATATTGATGAGAGAGTCTGAGCCTCGCTTTGGATGTCGACTGCTTACGAAATAAGCCGCAAACTAATGGCTCATTTAATCAAAAGAGAAGATCATACCCGACTTAAGGACCGAGTATCAGTTCCTCATTATTTCCTTTAGGATAGATAGAAAAGCTCGGCACAAAATGGCGTCTGACGCGCCATGGAGCAACATAATGATCCGGATGGCCTCAAGGTGGTCGATCAGATCGGTGGTCCCATCGTAGCTCTCGAATTGAGGGAGCTTGAAGTTCGGCGGGATGGACTCCTGCATGATTCGCTAGGAGAAAGGAGGGTCATTGCAGATATCATCACCATGGGCGGGGGGAGCATGGCAGAGTTCCTTAATCCACCAATTCATTTCCTGAAATCTCTTATCCAGAAGATCCTCTCAGTCACGGATCTCGAGGATCTTCTGGCAAAAAGGAGGCAGGGATCCTCCAAGAGTGGAGTCATAATCAGAACAAGGGCTCTCCGCCCTCTGCTTCCCCTTTCCAGGGGTCACCAAACAACCAACCCAGGTGGGCCATCCTAACACTGGATCCCGATATTCCGATGAAGCTCTCTCCGACTAAACCGATGTCAAATGCTGCTGCATGGCCTACACTGCTTCTGTGAGGCCTTTGACCTGCTGGATCAGTATGCTGAACTGCTCCACATCCACCACTGTTGCCGATGGAGCCTAGGGTGCTGGAGATGAAGTTGGAGCAGATAGATCTGGGTGAGATCTAGCAGCGGAGATAGTAGATCGCCTGGTTAATGCCTTCTTGGACAGCATCTTGTAGAGCTGATCATAGAAGAAGCTGAAGCAAAGAAGAAATTCCGCCAAGCGCTCCTTTAAGAACAAGGGATCAGAAAAAGAGCCCCTCCTAGCGCTAATTCTATTGGTGCAAAAAACTATGGACACAGGAAAGTGCTAGAGTTGCGGAAGATGCGGTAGTCACCAGGACCTACAAAAGACATCCGAACCAGAGATGGGGTTGCTCTGGCAGGATCCTCTGACGGTCAAGTCAACTCTCTGTCAACAGAAATGGAGCACTCAGAAAGTTTTAGTAGAATTTTTAGCTTCGAGAGAAAACATATCTGGAGGGCCCCTTATATAGACGGAGCTTGTAACAAACTGATGGTGACAGTCGTAACTGCCTGGTAGTTGGCCGTTTGGAACCACATGGACTTTGTTATGGAGGGTGTGGTGTCTGTTGTCGTGACATACCAGTCTGTTGGAAATTAATAGCCGAAGTTCGGATGGAACATCTATACTCAGTAAAGAACTTCACATCACAGCAATTCAGGAGAAGTTCAGACTTCTCCAAAGTCGCCTGCATGTTAACTGATATTTGCTGTATTGGGAGTTGAACTTGTGTAGATGCCAAGGTTCTTCTAGCGGCTAGAAGGAGTTCGACTGGAAGAAGCTTGCCTCGCGACTAGAAGGAATTCAGTTAGAAGGAGCTTGCCTAGCGACTGAAAGGAATTCGGCTAGAAGGAGCTTGCCTAGCGACTGGATAGAGATCGACTGGAAGGAGCTTGCCTGACGACTGGAAAGAGTTCGACTAGAAGGAGCTTACCTAGTGACTGGAAGGTTTGAAGGAGTTTATCCAAGCGTTCGGCTGGATGGAGTTGGCTGGTAGCTAAGATAGGCGGTCGTAATTAGAACATTCCGGTGAGTCTCAACTGCTTCTCTGAGGTTCGGCTGCCTTCAAGATCGTCTGTAATTGAACAACTATTTTGGATTGAAGGTTGATAAGGATGGCGAATTCACCGATTTAGGACAACAGCCAGGTTCTTTTGGGGAGAAGTTCAGGCTTAATTTGATGACGAAGTCCTTTTGTTAACTCTAGCTTGCATACTTAAGATTCTAGATATAAGAGTGCCTAGATCCACCATCTTCAGTGAGACATAGAAGTTCATCTGAGAAAAAACTCTGATGGTCTGTGAGATCTAATCCGCAATGGCGAGATTTGGTTTGAAGAAGATCTGATTGGAAAGAAGTTCGGCCAACTTCTAGGTTGGTCAGATTGGACTACCTAGGAGGTGGATACTTAGCATTTCAACCGCCTAGGCGACTGCTTTTACTATTCAAGTTTGCCCGGGTGAGGCCCGCAATGCCTTGCGGGTTTTGGAGTTAACCTATGCGGTAGAGAAGATCATCTGATAGATCGAAGGTCGGCCACCTTGGGGTTAACTGGAGTAATAATTCATACTAGTGGAAGTTCTGTCATGGTCAATACTGCAGTCCGGGGTTACCCTAGGGCCAGACATCAGGCTGAACTTCGACAGGAGCGGGTTTACCCCCAACAATTAGATTTAATTATGTATAGGGGCATAGTTGTCTCGACAAGAAAATATCCAATAATGGAATACTACAATATAATCTATGAATTAAAGATTTTGACAAAGAATTTATGAAATTATGTAGATTTGTTGGAGTACATGTAAGGTAAGTAATGTGACACTTTTTTTAGATTTATCGGCAAATTATAGAATATTTATATCATTGAATTTTGAATCGTATTATTTATGATTTATGAAGTATGATATTTATTGGTTAAATCTATTATAGAATACTATTTATGCATTATCAAAAGCACTGATTTTATTATGGTATTATGATCGATTGATTTTGATTTCAGATGGTTTTGTATATTGATCGATTGAAATATGAAACTGATTTTATCGAAAAAAAGATTTGGATCGAGATGGATTTTGACTCGCAGCCTGACTATGCATCGAAACCCTACCAATGGAAGTTATATGTTGGGATATTGATACCCTGCCTATGGGGGTTGTGTGCTGGTATATCAACACCCTGTCAGTGAGGATTATGAGCTAGTATATCAATATCCTGCCAGTGGAGGTTATGCACTAGTAATCAATATCCTACCAGTGGAGGTTGTACACTGGCATATCGATACCTTGTCAGTGAAAGTTATGCACTATTATATCGACATCCTGCTAGTGGAGGTTGTGTGCTAATATATCGACACCCTGCCAGTGGGGGTTGTGTGCTGATACTTTGATTTAGTTCATGACTATTGAGATGAACGTGCTATTTTGAAAGAAATTAATTTATTAAGGAAAATAAATTTACATGGATTTTATTTAATTAGTTGTATATTTTGAATTGATGCACCCTACATACTTATTTTTAGTATATTATTATTGCTTGATTTATCCAGCTAAAATGTATATTGTTTACTAGACTATATAGCTCATTACTTTATATTTTACTATTTTTACAGATTTAAAGGAGTAGCTTAACTTGGAGATTTATTATGAGAGAGCGAATTAAAGAAAGACTTTGATATATTTATTTTAGATTAGGATTTATTGAAATTTGATGCAAGACTATGGAATTTATTTTGTAAGACTTTTGAGTTAGTTATTTGTCAATTATTTGAATCTTGTTGCGCTGTTGCTTTATAATATCGTGATAAGATGCCTTGCATGCTTATAGGAAGAATTCTTCATGAGTATGCGATGGTTGCCATAACATCTGGCTCGCAATCTCAAGTCAGGGGCATGACAGTATGTTCCTAAACTTTATTAGGAGGAAGCTAGTCCCACTACAGCATATATGAAAATCGTATGCCTACCACAATCCTTGGAAAGAGATATCCTTTGCAACTCTTTCCAACTGCTATATTGTTTTCTTTGCCTCTAAAAGTTTTAGGATGTGCTGCCTTTGTTCATAATTTAGACCAACTCATGATAAACCAAAGCCCTAAGTAGTTAGCCATCTTTCTTGATTATTCTAGCACACAAAAGGGAGACAAGTGCAATTATCCAGCTATGAAGGAAACGCCTATCTCACAAGATGTTACTTTCTTGACTAAGCCCATTTAGTTATAAGGTCAACTTTAATCATTGCATCTAAAGTCATGATCACAATGCTAGAGGTAGTCTTACTCCATAAGTGAATATCAAGAGGGCAAAGACAAAGGGAAGGCGAAGGCTACAAATAATCATGAGCAACACCATAGTTTTAAATAGAGGCATCTGGAATTGCGAAGAGAGTTAGGTCAACAAAGTGGTTTCAAATGACCAAAGTTATGTAAAAGACCTCACATACATATACTACCTATATGGATGTGTCAACCAATGCAGCTTGCTCAAATATTTTGGACATATGGTAATACACAACTACCATTAATAAAATTGCCTAGCTCCACATTAGCTTGCCGTTGTCGGTGTTCCATTGACAACTTCTCTATAGATTGCCAAAGATGTATGCATTCATCAGCCAACAAGGTGTATCAAGTGCATGAGGCCATATAATAATTTTTACCACGATAACATGTCACTCCAAAACTCTATATTACCATCTCTTAAAAAACCACAACATGGAATTGATATCTAACAAGGATGCCTACAAGCCCTCCAGATACTCAATATATCAAGGACTTAATGAAAATGTGCCAGTACCATAATTTATGGAGTTCCATTACTACAGCTTTTATTAGAGATCACTTTGAAATTACAATAAGATTTCTTGGTGAGTATGTTTTATCAAGATTTATCTTATACATACATTGCCATGCATACATATGCATTTTTAGTTGATTAAGGTTGTGTAAAAGATGACATAACATTTTAATGCAAAAAAATGTCATGATTTTCAAAAAATGACTATAACAATACGAGGAAATTACTCAAACAAAGGGAATTCATGTTAAATTTGTGCACTTGAGGAAATTGCAAATTGTTACTGTATGATGTACAAAATACAATTTAAACCTTAGAGTTCTTTTTTTCCCTCAACAATGGCACTTGAATGAAAAAGAATTTCCACTGTCTCTGCCACCCAAAAGGAATCCTGCAAATTTAGCCTTCTAGCTAACTAATAATGTCCATTAGTTTCTAACAAAGGGTATGAAATAAAGAGCTGAAATCCCCAATTTTAGATGTTATTACTCATATAGATTTTTAATGAAAGCTGAACTCCATGAATCTTTAAGCTTCCAAGGATTCGAGTAGTCTTTGTTTCCTATAAACCTAACCTTTCATTTCTCCTTGCCATCCCCCACCCTACTTGCCTCTCAACTCTATCCAAACTCTTTCCACTCCCCTACGCAACTCTTCCCTCCTGGATGTTGCCTGCCTGGCTTGAAAGAAGGCATCCACATCTTAATCAAGCACATCATTCCTTACGACATTCCACCAAAAGATGCTGTACATAGATAAACCAATATTTAACCGGCTGTATAAATGAAAAGGCATTAGCCATTGAACTTAGATTTCTAAAGTCCCTACTGATTATGCATTCTAACTAATGCTTTCAGATATGTCCCAGTGCTTCCTGTGATGCCATACCATTCCAAACCAGAAGTGCTACTACCAATTGTATTTACCTTTTCCTCCAACTCTGACCCTCTATTGCCCAGGCATTTACATTGTTCCCATCCACCCCCTTTTGGACAATTTCACAAACATCTGTAAGACAAGTGACAACAAGACCATGGTTTCCCATTCAGGCTAACCATTACCCAGCATAACATCTTCAAATCTTCAAATAAGTAGCCCCAATAGTAAAAATTTGAATATCAAGAATAAACTAAAGACATGCTCCGGTTCAGATGACATCAAATAACAAACAGATAAAAAGCACATCCTGAGAAGTAGGAGGATTGGAAAGGCGTAGAGTACGGTAGCAAGAGATCAGTAAAGAACTGAGAGATAGATATGGCAGACCATTGCATCGGTAGTGGAGTCTTGTGCCGTCTGACAGAATGGCTCCGGGGACAACCTTGCCAGGAAGAATAAATCCAGCTACCGCGAGGTAGCCCAAGTAAAAGGTCAGGAGAACGACCTACGAGTATTTTCATTAGTAGGGAACCAAATCATTGGGAGCAAAAAAAAAAAAAACACAAACAAAGAGAGGTTTCAGTGAAGAAGATGAAGCGAGGAAGAGGTTTCCAGCATTTTTTTTTTTTTTTTGCACTCACAGAGCTCCAAGAAGGGATCAGTGCAGCAAGTATAGCCTCCGCTTCCATGGTCTCCCCCTTGCTCTCTCTCACTCTCCTATGGTTCTGAGCGTACTCACGAGTGAGAGCCGGTGACCAAACACTGACGGAAGCCACGGAACCCAGATGGGAATCCGGTCCTTGAAATCCGAAACACGTGCTACTTTATTTGGATTTTCATCCGAGGGAGACCGCATCGCCCGACCGGAAATGGACAGCAAAAATTATGTCGAGATATATTTTTTATATCTTTAAAAAAATTAAAAATTAAATAAAAATTATTTTTTTTCTATTAATAGAGCCCATTAATCTCGTATCTAAAAAATAAAAAATAAAAAATAATAAAATTATTCAATCAAAAATCTTTCTTACGGAAAAATCATTCATATTTTTTTCCTCCTTCTCAAGTCTCTTAGTTTATCCTCTCAGCCATTTTTTCCATCCATAAATTCTTTCTTCAAAATCTCTTTCTCCTCTTTCAAATCTCATACACCATCTTTTCTATTCATGAGATCTTCCTCAAGTCCATTTTTTCTTCCATATCCTTCTTTATCATGCCTCCAACCCAACATTCATAAAAACCTCTCCCCACAAGCATGTAAGTATGGACGTTAAAATTAATTTTGATGATTTCAAAACATTGAGTAAAAATATTACTAATCATATGTTTCAAGATTGAATGTAAAATTTTTTAGATATTTATATTAAAGAAATTCTCCATAAAAATTTTTTTTGAACATGCCAAGCTAAATCACTTTAAGGAATAAGTTTTCATAAGTTTGGATGGCTCGTTATGAAGAAAATCAATTTATAAGAATTAAATATCATTTGAAAGCATTAAGGTTGAGAAATTCAAGTTTAAAAGATAAAAATATGAAAAGAATAAAATTGAAAAATTTTGAGATGACTCCGAAAGATTTTGAGTTAATTCTAGCATGTTTGTATCAAATGGCATGTAAAAAGGATGACCCATGGGTTGATCTCTATTATGTAAAAATAAAAAATAGAAAGTTGAATTTTTGAGTGCAATCCAAGTACTAACACTTGAGCAAAAGGTGTCGACTCCAGATCAAAAAGTATCGACTCCTTTAGAAAAAATGTCGACCCCAATATTGAGACAAATTGCAACGGCTAGTTTTCTACACTTTTTCAACGAGTTCTTTTTCATTCCAAATGGCTAGTTCAAACTCTCTAATGATCCAAACTCTCTCTAGTCATTATAAAGACTATTTAAAGATAGAGAATCAAAAGAAAAAAAAAGGAAAGTTGATTGAAAGTAGAAATCATTCAAATTATTAGGTTTATTGAATATCTAAAAAAAGAGAGAGAAAAGATAGGACTTTATGCATCAAATTCGAAGAGCTTCTAAGTATAATCATCCTCAGTCATTCAAGCATCCTCTTAGCCTTCAAAGAAGAGAATACAAAGTTTCAAAAGCCATCTTTCAGTCTCTTCATCAAACTTCAAAAAAAGTTCTTTTACATTTTATTTTTGTACTGAATTTTTATACTTGTATTTTTATTTTTTTATAAGTTTTTTTAAGGAAAAAAACTTAGGGTGTAGGCTAGTCTAACCAGTAATTGGATGGTGTAAAAATTTTGGTTGATGCTCTTAGTTTAAAACCAACTAGATTGATAGTAAACCTAAGAAAACTATCAGTGTAGGATTATGATTGATGAGCCCAGTAAAATAAATTATATTTATTTGTAATCCCGGGTTAAAATAAATGCACTGTAATCTAGGAATTATAGTAAAATTTTCAAGGAGATAGCTTGGAAAGTGGACGTAGGTATGAGTTCCACCGAAATACTATAAAATTTTTGTGTGTTTATGTTATGTTTTCTTCTCTATTGCTTTACATATCTTGCATATTTTAAATTGCTAATTACTTACTAATTTGGATTAACTCATGCTTAAGTTTATTCACACTTATTCCATTACATTCACTAATCAATTTTATTAAATTGAATTAAGTTAGGTAAAGCACATATTTATTTAGAGTTAAATTTGGTGAAAAACTTTATAAATCCAATTCATCTTCCTCTTAGATTGCTACCTCTGGGCAATAAGTGGTATCAGAACATGTATTCTAATATTATTAGTTGACCTAGCGATTTTGAGCTAAAAATCTTGATAATCCAAAATAGAATTTTCTTTTGATGAAGGTCATTCATTAGATAGACCCCCACTTTTTAATGGCTCAAATTTTAACTATTGGAAAGCTAGGATGAAAATATTCATGCAAGCATATGACTATAATTTATGAAAAATTATTGTCAATGACCCTCACATACACAATGCATTATTTGTTAATAAAGAAATAATCCAACTAAATGCTAAGACCATAAACATGCTTTATTGCTCCTTAGATATAAATAAATTTAATTTAATTTCTTCGTATATTTCAGCGAAAGAAGTTTGAAAAAAAATTGGTAGCAATCGATGAGCGAGCAAATAAAAAGAAAACATCAAACTCTCATGAAGAGAACGAAACTCTTCCCAACCTATGCCTTATGGCTCATAGGGATGAAAAGAAGAAGAAAAAAAAAAGCATTAATTAAGAAAAAGCAAAGCAAAGAATGAGAAATGAGAAAGAAGAAGAAAATACTATAAATCTTTACCTCATGATCAATAAAGATGGGATAAATTCTAAAAACTCTTTCCAATTTATATTTGATAAATTATATAAAGTTTTTAATGATTTAATGGATGAATATAAAAATTTAAAGCTGAAAAATAAAAAGCTTAAAAGATCAAATCTTCTTTTAAATGGTGAAAAGAATAATCTTTTGAGTGAAAAGAAGATCTTTTAAAAAAAATAAATTTTTAACTAAAATAATTTTTTTATTAAAAAATTTATTTTTTAAATTTTAAAAAAAAATTAATTAAAGAGAATATTAAGTTGAAAGAAGAATTCAAAAAAATAAAACCTTATATTGAAGCGAAAGAAAAATTATTAGAAAAAAAGAAATATCTTAAGGAAGAAAATAAAAAATTAAGAAAAGAGATTGAAAACTTGAAGCTCATGCTTGAAAAATATACCATTGGATCTCAAAAGCTTCAAATAATTTTAAATAATCAAAAAATTATTTTTAATAGAGTAGGAATTAATTATAATTCATTGAGAAAATAAAAATTTATCAAAAATATGTTTAGCAAAGCTTCATTTAAAAATTATTCAATTACACATTTCAAATATAATCAAATTGATTATAATTTTGAAATATAATTTTAAAAGAAATGACTAAACTTCTATTAAACAAATTTGAGTTCCTAAATGAACTATATACTAACCCAAATGGACCTAAGATGGCTTGGGTCCCAAAAGTTAGTAAATAATTTTGTAGGCATACCAAGGATCTAATATAATAAAAAAAGAGAAAAATTATTTTTTGGTTGGATGCCTTGAAAATAAAAGTGGATGGATGATGATGTTGGTAAAATCAAAATTTTTTTCACGTCATACCATTAATAATTATTTATTGAATCTATTGACTTTAATAATTTATTAATATGTAGCATATGATAATTTCTTTATATTTTGATAAGTATAATTAATTTTGATGCTTATAATGATTGAATGTTTTGATTTTTAAATTATATATTCTTCTCTATATATAGATGAAATAGTTTTATCTTAAAATTCAGTATGATATTTTAAGCCTCCCTATATATAATTGATGAATTTAATTTAAAATATGCTTAGTTGGGTTTGAATGTTTTAATTGTTAAATCTACAAGAGAAACTAATTTTTGACATTCTTTTCAAAAGATGCTAAATTATCAATTTTTTTCTAAAATTTTACCTGATCTAAGTACTTGAAGATAAAACATCTATTTATAAAATTTAAGTGCTTGATATTGCATTGCATCTTAGTTTTATCTTAAAGATTCAAAACTTTTCTACTTGAAACAAAAATATAGAGCCTTCTCCTTTTGATACTCTTGATTATCTTACTTTAATTGATCAAATTTTTATTCTAAAATTTGATTTGAATATTATGCTTGATTTCAACTTATTTGTATATTAATTTTTATCTAAATTGATCAAATTTTCCTGAATTGAAACTTCTTGAACTATTGATCTAATCCTTTTTCAAAAAATTGAGTATGATGATGTTATTTATTTGATTTCTATACTTATTTAATTAATTCAATATGTGCTCATTTTATAAAATTAAGAAAAAAATTAATGATTAATTAAATTTTTAAAAAAAATAATTAAAAAGATTAAATTTTCTGGCATAGAAAATATTATTGAAATATTAAAGATAAACTATTTTTAAAACTTAAAAATTATTTAATGTTTCCTAAGAAAAAGGATGAAATGCTTTGTTTTAGGATAACTGAAAATCTCTTAACTTGAATGATTTACTAATAGCAATTCAAATTGATTTTTTCATGATCTTTAAGTGATATCAAACCTTTAAGTATATCATTAATTGATTTGAATTTTAGTTCAATTGGTATCAAGATAATTATTATTTGATTTGAACTTCAAAACTCTTAGTATCAAAATTTTGACAATTGCTATTAATCAGTACATCATTACCTTGTACTCTAATGCCTTATCTTTTAGCAAAAAAAAAAGAATGTCTTTATTTCAAATCTAAATTTGCACAACTATAATTTTAATATGATATTATTTGAGATAAATTATAAATATTTGATATCTTTTCTGAACTTAATGTATAATACTTTTGAGAAAAAAAAGAAATATTTTCTATAAAATTAAATACATCTCTTTATGATTTGCTTTAAATGATATATTCAAATTTTTAATTTTGAAAAGATCTATATATCTCAAATTTCTAAAGTTCAGAGAAACAAACAAAAACTTCTTTCAAATAATACAAACCAATAGTTTCTCAAAAACTTATCATAATTGATATCATAATTTATATCAAATAGCCTATTTTTGCTTTGAATTCTATTACATTATCTTTTGATAAAAGAAAAATCTCAAATTTAAATTTTTATGATCATATTCTTACTATTATATTATTTAAGATAAATTCTTTTAATATGTTTTTGAATGATCTACTTTAGTATCAAAAGGAGAAAAGTATTTTCAAGGCTATATTAATCAAAATTTTTAAAGTCTAAAGTTCTTTTAATTAAAATTAAGAATTATGTATGCATCTATATTTTTGAGAAAAGAAAGAATTCTTGATCTGAATTTGAAAGTAAAACCCATATTATATTTTTTATAAAAAAGAGAGAAAACATTAAAGAAGATATAATCTTTTAATTAAAAATATACTTGAATTTAAAAATTTGAATTTAAAAATTAAATAATTTAAATTTTTAAATCTGGTATCAGTTAAGTTTATATTAAATATGCTTAATTTAAAAGATAGGAAGAGAAAGTAAAATTTTTATTCTTAAAATGTTACTTGATCGAAAATGTATTGACATAAAGAGAAGAATTTATTCAAGATGTACTAATTACTAAATTAATATTAATTAAAGTATAATATGGTATTAAATTAAAGATGCTTAACTTGAAAAAAAAAAGAGGGAGTAACAAAAATTGTAAAACTTAAATATATATAAATTAAAAAAAAAAAGAGGAGATAATGCTAAAGAACGAATATATATATTTCAATTTGATAGTTTGAACTTAAAATATTCTTATTTTGAAATAATGAGGGAGAAAAAGTTGAAAAGTAAATTAATCCAGTTATTAGTATGAAAAATAAGAGGAGAAATATTTTTTGATTTAATTTGATTGAAAATATTAATGAATTTTTGATCTAAAATTCTCAATTAATACCTTTTTTTAAGCCTTATTGATTTTAAACTTTTCATCAAATGCTTTATAGTCTTTTCAATTTATGCTTTTATGTATTTGTTCAACTGATTTACTTGATTTAAAGTATTATTAATCTAAAGTAGTTTCAGACAAATAAATTATTTTCCAATATTAAAACTTGCTTAAAGTAATATCATTCATATGCTGATTTTATAATTTGATTTGTCTGAACATTCTTGACATTCTTGGAGTTGAATTAAATTGAAAACTCTTCTTACTTCTAGAAATAAATTTATAAAATTTTTAATATATAATATAAGATCTTTATAAAATTATTTTTAGCTTTGATACTATCTTTCATACTCTTTTGATATATATATTTTCAAAATTTAATTAACTAAAACTTCTTGAGAAAATTAAAGAATGAATATTTGTTGGTGTAAAAAATGGTTGGACGCTGGAATTCATTGGAGCTAGAGGAGTTGAGGTTATCGATGAGACCTGTAAGATGAAGTCCAGACAAGAGGTGAATAGCTCTGGTGGGATCCTCCGATAGTCAAGTTAGTTTTCTAGTCAACAAGAATAGAGTACTTAGGTGAATTAAAATAGAGATGAGAGCTTAGAAAAGAAGACATATTTGGGGGATCCCTTTTATAAACAGAGTTTGTAACAAAATGATAGTGATAGCTATAATAGAATGTCAGTAGACCATTTAGATCACTAAGAGTTTGTTATAGAAAGTGGACTATCATTTGTTGCGACTTGTAGATGGTTAGATTTTATTTGTCGGAGTTCGGATGAGAGATCGGATATTTTTGCACCTTGTGGTGACCTGTTCATGTTGGGGATGTAGAACTCGAAGTCGGGCTGGCTGAACTTGATGATTGACTTTCAAGTAGCAAATGATGAACTTGCAATTGGATTCTATTAGGGCTGCCTTTGATAGCTTTCAAGAGCTCGACCGTCTTTAAGATCGGCTGAGAGCAGGTATGGGCATTCAAACTAGAGGCCAAAGAGGAGATGATAGGATCTTCAATGAGGGCTGCGGTCGGTCTTTCTTAAAGGAGTTCGACCGAAATAGTAGAGATCCGAGGTCGACTGGAAGCTGAGACGAGTAAGTGTTAAAACTCAAGGCTTCTCGTTGGTGCTGCTCTAACCCTTAGAAGAAGTTCGGACTTATGTTGCTAGCGAAATTCTTTTGCTAACTTAAGTTCGTTCGGTCGAGGTTCTTAGTGTAGGAGTACGGTTGGCTATTCATAAAATGAAGTAGAGAAGTTCGACTGGAGAAAAATTTGGCTGGCTGGGATCCCTAATTTATGAGATTAATGAGATTCGCTATCTATAGTAAAGGAATTCGGCCACCAAACAATGTCGGGCTATGCTGGGATTCAATATTTAATGAAGTTCTACTGTCTATCTTGAGCCAAAGATCAGAATTAGTTGAATGGAAGCTCTTTTCATTGTTCAAGCTTGTCAGGCCAAAGTTTAGCATGCCTTCAATAGGTCCTATAATTATGGAAAAAGAGCTAAGGCTTGTCATTAGGAAGACTATGTGGCATTCATGGGCTAGAGGTCGGCCTTCCAGAATTCGACTAAAATAAGGAGATAGTTTGGCTAAAGCTCGAACCTAAGTACCACTGCTCCGAATGGTATCATATCAAGGTCGGGCAATCCATCGGACTTTGGCGGAAGCCATTTTACCCTCAATACTTATCCTTCTACTCTTGAGTTCGAAATTCAAATGAAGAGAGTATAAAGTCTATAATTGTCAAAGTCCATTTTTGACTTCCCACTCTTGAAAGATGAAAACTTTTGGCTTTTTTGGATTGGTGCCAAAGTTTCCTCAATGTTGAATGACCCGAAAAGGCTTTTATTTTTGAAATTCTCTCCAGCACGGAGCTTCATGTATGGTGCCATAAAGAAACTATTAGATGACCGCCATAGTCATGATGAGTGGGACACATGGTGGATGAGGTTTAGGTAGAAGAGATTTGCAATCATAACTGCTGCAAGATCTTTCCAACTATTTAAGTGAAGGGAAAAAACTTGTTTCCTTCATCAGATTCGTTCAGATCTGATTGGATCAAGAGAAATATTTTAAAAATTTTTCTCTAAGATCCTAATTAGATCTAATCTTATTGATCTAATAAAATAAAATAAAATAAAAATTAAATTAAATCTAATTTAATTATATCTTTATTTTGGATAATCCAATTATCCTGTGATGATCTCGATGTTTGCCTGAGGTTCTGGATGTAACCACGCAAGCACCTAGCCTCTACCAGTATCCACTCAGGCAAGATCTGAAGATCTTCTTCTTCTCAATCAATCCTCCAAAAATTAGATCTAGATTTGATCTTGAAGGTCTTTAAAAACTCTTTCAAAGAACAACCATTATCTCTTGCAGCAGTGCTGCCTTTTTCCTTTTCTGTCGCCTTTTACTTGCTTGGATCGCACCTAACTCATGCCCAAAACCTCTTGGATGTGGAGAGGAGAGAGAGGACCAGAGGATGGTGTGGAGAAGGAGGGAGAAAAGCTTTGTGGCATGGGCTAAAGGTAGAAGCTCTTAATTCTAGGCGCAAATAGGATTTATATAGATCCTGCTGCGCCATACAGTGCCACATCATCCCGATCAATCACGGCCCTTTATGCAATCAAATCTAAATCTAATTGGTGGGATGACATCATCTGATTTATTCAGATTGGAGTCCCTCAAAACTCTTCTTAGATGGCGCCAAGATTGGGTCAAACAAGTCTTCTTAGCACCATCTAGTTTGATTCCCTACAGCAACTGGAGTCCCATCTATATAGGACTCCAAATCTTATCCTCATGGGGCGCATGCCTCCCTAGGCATGCACCCCTTGCTTGTCTGCAGTTTAGCAGGAGGACAAGATCCCAGGTTCTCTCCTATGGGTGCATGATATATGGACAGATGTCTAAGTGTCAAAGATCAATATTTGACCAAAGTCCAAAGACAAGATTTAGCAAGTGATGGAAAATGGCAGGTGTTGTCTCAAATTTATTTCATAAATTAAGATAATCCTTTTCTAACCTAGACAAGCTTCAGTCAGACTAAGTAAAGGTTCCTTAGTGAGCCCAAACACATTTGGCTCAGTCGAGACAAGTTTTAATGATTGTTAAAGGAGAACACTAGGCTCAATCGTGTGCTAGCACGATTTTCTTGAACCTGATTGAATCTTATTCAAATCAATTAAACTGGGTTAATCCAATTGATGATATCTAGATCCAAACCCTTATTTATATGACCCAGTTAGGTTCAGTTCCGTATGGTAATGGGATATGTCGATGATCTCTATCATCGACATCATCGAAACATCCTTTCGATGGATCAGAACTTTTTCTGATTCAGACAACTAGTAATGATCGATCATCTAAATCATTCTAATTGCTCCCAAAATCCACCAGTGACACCTAGCAGTATATGGTGGCAACCCATCAGAGCTGAATGTGAACCTCTTGGTGCAGCTACCTGTGTGATTAAGTTCTTCTATCTTGAGCCCCGATCAGATTAGGGTTAAGGTGAACTCGTCAAACCCTAGTTTCTGTCATATGATGTAATCATTCGATTCAAGTCCAATGTGAAAATCCTAAATAGAAACTCTTTCTATTATTTCACTCTGCCATGGCCATGGGCTTCTGGACTTGATTCTCATGATCATCATAGGGCTGCTCCTCATACCACCGAGGTAGATAGATTCCATCTTGATGCAATCCAGTTTCCTACAATGAACATGCTATAGCCAACATACACCTCAGGATTCCATATGGCTAGGAGATCCGAGTTAATGGTGTAGTCAAACTATAACACCCTCAAGGTGAACTATCGATGCACCTCAGGTCAAAGAACCAGACACACTACTGCAGCATCGAGTCAGTCATTGACGAGAAGGTAGACTTCCTCTAATGACTACTCGAGGTGGTCACGCTCAGTGCCCTCGTTCTCTAACGAGTACCTGTACTCTCACTCCGGTGTCTCCACACCGTAGACTCAAGACTCATCTACTAAAGAGAAGCGATTGTACACCAACCTTCCGGATCAATCACCATCCTCATGATGATCCTATGGTCGGGAGCATTTTATGAGTTAATAATGATTATTCATGTCTTAAATTTTCAACTCTTGAAAATATGAATTATCATTACCATTAACTCAAAGGATGTATCACAGACACTAAATACACATATGTGATAGAAAATAATCCCATTTTATTGATTTATAGTCAAAATTATAATTTTGCCCCTAGAAGTGTATTACAAGTGTCAGCCAATTCTGGCTTCTAGGGCACATATATCTAACAATCTCCCACTTGTCCTAAAGCCAATTGGCTACAAGTCTAAGTCCCATCTTCTCAAGGTGGGCTTCGATCTTCTGCTGGCCCAACGGCTTTGTAAGTGGGTCTGCCACATTATCTGTGGAGTTGACTCTCTTGACCTCGACGTAACCCTTCTCGAGGTAATCGCGGATGAGGTGGTATCGCCGCTCAATGTGCTTGGATTTTTGGTGAGACCTCGGCTCCTTAGCAAGGGCTATGGCGCCATTGTTGTCGCAGTATAGAGGAATGGCATCTGATGGCATTACTCCAATTTCTGCAGCAAACTTCTTGTACCAGAATGCTTCCTTCGCAGCCTCTGATGCAGCGATATATTCTGCTTCCATGGTGGAATCTGCTATCACTGTTTGCTTGGAACTCTTCCAGCTGACAGCACCACCATTGCACACAAACAGACTCCCAGATGTCGACTTTCGATCATCTATATCGGACATGAAATCCGAGTCTGTGTATCCCTGGACTTGGAGTTCTCCATTACCAAAGACCAACATCATATCCTTAGTTCTTCTCAAGTACTTAAGGATACATTTCACAGAAGTCCAGTGTTCTTCACCTGGATTTGACTGATATCTGCTTGTGACACTCACAGCATGGGCTATATCAGGTCGTGTACATAGCATGGCATACATGAGGCTCCCTATTGCAGAAGCATAAGGGATCTTGCTCATGCGTTCTATTTCCTCAGGTGTGCTAGGGCACATCTTCTTGGAAAGATGAATACCATGTCTGAAGGGTATTAATCCCCTCTTAGAGTTTTCCATACTAAACCTCTTTAGTACTTTCTCTATGTACATCTTCTGTGAAAGTCCTAGCATCCTATTCGGTCTATCCCTATAGACCTTAATTCCTAGAATAAAGGATGCTTCACCTAGGTCTTTCATGGAGAATTCCTTGGGACAACCATAATTTTGACTGTCGTCAACATGGGAATATCATTCCCAATAAGGAGGATGTCATCCACGTACAATACGAGGAAGACAACAGCGCTCCCACTGACCTTTTTGAAAACACATGGTTCCTCTTCATTTTTGATGAAACCAAACTATTTTGATCACATCATTGAAATGAGTGTTCCAGCTCCGAGATGCTTGCTTAAGTCCATATATGGACCTTTGCAGCTTGCAAACCTTGTGATCAGTATCACTGGATGTGAAACCTAGCGGCTGTTCCATATAGATATCTTCCTCAAGATATCCATTTAAGAATGCCATTTTCACGTCCATTTGCCATATTTCATAATCGAAATAGGCTGCAACGGCAAGCAATGTGCGGATGGATTTTAGCATAGCCACTGGAAAAAAGGTATCCTGATAGTCAATGCCTTCGCGTTGACTATAACCTTTTGCCACTAGTCTAGCCTTGAATGTCTCCACATTCCCATCTGCACCAATCTTTCTCTTGAAGATCCATTTACACCCAATAGGTACTATACCTTCTGGTGGATCTACCAAGGTCCAGACTTGGTTTGAGTGCATCGAGTCAATTTCTGACTGCATTGCCTCTAGCCATTTCTCGGAGTCGATATCTGATATCGCCTCGTTGTAGGTTTTGGGATCATCACCATGAGCACCATTACCTACGAGGAACATTTCCTCTACTTCCTCTGAAATAATACCTAAGTATCTTTCAGGGGGATGGAAAACTCTTTCCGATCTACGAGGTGGAGGAGGTAGTGTTCTTATTGGCTCAACCTGATTTGGTTCCAATTGGTCCTTAGCTCATTTTACTTGTGAGACTTTCTCATCAAGCTTGATCTGCTTTCCAATGCCGCTATCTTGAATAAACTATTTTTCAAGAAAGATGGCATGTCGACTCACAATCACATTGTGGTCTTCTGGAATGTAGAAATAGTATATCCTAATGACTCTTTAGGATATCCTATGAATCGAGCTCTAAAGGACCTAAACTCTAACTTGTCCGCTTGTTGTCTTTTGACATGAGCCGGACAACCCCAAATTCTGAGATGACTCAGACTTGGTTTCTTACCATGCCATATCTCATACGGTGTGGTAGGAACGGTTTTAGAGGAAACCCTATTCAGTAGATAAATTGAAGTTAACAATGAGTGTCCCCAAAGAAAATCAGGGAGGTCTGTGAAGCTCATCATGGATCGAACCATATCCAATAGAGTCCGATTTCTCCGTTCTGAAACCCCATTGAGTTGAGGTGTTCCTGGTGGAGTCCATTGAGAGACTATGCCATTTTTCTTGAGATAGTCTAGGAAATTTCCGACTAAGGTATTCACCTCCTCGATCTGATCGAAGAACCTTAATGGGTTTTTCAGTTTGTTTTTCTACTTCATGTCTGAATTCTTTGAACTTTTCAAAAGCTTCAGACTTGTGTCTCATAAGATACACATACCCATACCTAGATAGATCATCGGTAAAGGTAATGAAGTAGACAAAATTGCCTCTAGCCGGCACATCAAATGGGCCGCACACATCAGTATGTACTAGGGCAAGGAGATCTGTGGCCCTTTCCCCATGTCCTAACAAAAGGGAGTTTAGTCATTTTGCCTTGAAGACAAGATTCACAAGTTGGATATGACTCGAAAAGTCAATGGACTCAATAGCCCATTTTTCTCAATTTGTTGATCCTATCTTCTGCTATATGACCTAATCTCAGGTGCCATAGATATCTATCATTTGGACTATCCCTAGGTCGTTTGGCATTCACATTTTGCTCGATAGTTAGAACAGGTACATCAATATGTAGCTGATAAAGACCATTAATAAGAAAACCATTTGCAATTTTATTTCTTTCATAAAGAATGTTACAAT
This sequence comes from Cocos nucifera, assembly GCA_006176705.1. Classification (NCBI taxonomy): domain Eukaryota; kingdom Viridiplantae; phylum Streptophyta; class Magnoliopsida; order Arecales; family Arecaceae; genus Cocos; species Cocos nucifera. Next base: position 214,769 of record QRFJ01007469.1, read on the forward strand.
GGTCCTTAAAGAAGGTAATCACATAGCCTTCTAGTGCTAAGCATGAAATAGAAATCAAATTCCTGCTAGCTGCAGGCACATAATAACAGTCTTTCAAAACTAAGTCTAAACCAGATGGTAATCGAAGAGGGTATGTTTCCACGGCCACTGCAGCAACTCTTGCTCCATTTTCGATGCGTAGGATCATGTCTCCATCCCTCAGCCTCCTGCTATCCTCAAGACCCTGCATGGAAGTGCACAGATGAGCACTAGAACCAGAGTCAAGCACCCAACTGGATGCAGAAGAAATCGTAAGGTTAGACTCAATAACGAGCATACCTCCAGAAGGACCTTCCTTCTTGTTCTTCAGGGTGGCCAGGTAAGTAGGGCAGTTCCGCTTCCAGTGGCCATCGCTGTTGCAATGGAAATACTTTTCCTTTGTCAGCGGCCTTCTTCAACTCTGCTTCTTTTTCTTTCTCCTTCCATCTTCTTTTTTTTCAGACTTCTTCTTTCTTTCCAAAAAACTTTCTTTTGGAAGAAGTCCGTTCCATAGCAAGAACTGAGCCTTTAGAACCTTTCATAGAAAGCTCAGCGGTAACCAGCATATTCATTAAGCTCGGCCAGAGAATTTTGAAGTTTATGCATACATGTGGTAATTCATGATGAATTGCCCATATGCATCAGTCAAGGATTGCAGAATTATATCATTCTGCAGATCCAAGTCTAACTTCACTCCGAGCTTCTCAAGCTCTTCCAAGTCCTTGATCATCATCAGACAATGATCTTGGACTGACTGCCCATCACGCATTTTAGCCTTAAAAAGTCATTTAGTGACTTGATATTTGGCTGTGCATGACTCTGTTCACCAAACAATCTCTGTACAGGTGAGCCAACATTTGGCAGGCAGTCTTGATATCTTCATGTTGGCACTAAGCTCATCAGACATCGAGCCCAACATGTAGTATCTGGCCTTATTATCTTCATCTATCCACTTTTTCAAGAGACGCTCTCTGTTCAGCGGATGGACGAGCTGGTAAGGTGGGAGGGTCCTGGTCCAATACATGAGGTTAACTTCTCGAAACCCAAAATAATTTTGAAGTTTCCTGAAGCCAATCCTTTATAATTAGGGTCCGGTCAGTCTATGTGTGTCCAGGATACATGTGCTAATGGATTGGACGCAGACATTTTTTTCTATAGAGAGTCAAAGATTTCTAGTTAGATATTGTAATTAAGACTTGACCAATTTATTTAGGAAATTTTATTTTTAAATAAATTAGCTTCCACTATTTTCTCGGATCCCTACACTCCCTCTTGTAGAGATGCAAAAATCTTCATGATTAATGATTTCTAGTGGGTGGTGCGGTCCACCAACTGACTCATCACCTCACCTAACAGTTATTGGTGATGGGTTAGCCAATGAGTGAACAACTCTTGTTCAATGATTCTCTAATCATGGTGCACCCAAACTTGGTCTCTAATTCATGAATCTCACCATGTATGGAATATTGATCCACTCCTTAGTTAAGTCAGACCCACCATTTGCATAGATTGGATTTCCTAATTGAGTCTCTCACCATATCCAAATATTGAGCCCAATTCATCCTCCAGCCCATAGCATCCAATGCCTAATAGACATGGTTGCATCTTTTCGGTGCAACTGAACCACTATATCCAGTCCGAGAACAATCAACCCGGAAAGGGCCCGCACATCTACAATGGTGGAAGACCTTAGACTTAATCTTTTCTTAGGAAGATTTGATTTAGGTCTCATTAAACTAGACTTGACATAGTCATAACCATTATGACTAACCTAGTGGCATGGGTTAGCTCGGATTATTGACCACCTCAGATCAGGACTGAGCTGACAAATATGGCCAGGTAAGTGAGACCGGTGGAAGGGATATGCCATTAACTCGACAAAAATGCATTCGAGTCGAGTAGCTTCCAATTAAAAATCAGTCGATCGTATCTGCCAAACTTACCTTAGACACCAAATTGTTGAGCCAGAACCAATCGGTTAGCCTACAATCCAGACTCTAACCACTGAGCCTAATTAGGTCTTAGCTTGATCGATCACTCATGTGACTCGATCTTGACCCAGACTTAATCCTATTAGGCTGGTCAATTTAAGCATTCTTGATCCCATCTAACCAACTCTTGATTCGGTTTGATCAACCGCTTAGACCTAATTGAGCTACCCAAGCCCGAACCCAATTTTATGAATATGTCTTAGATCTAAAATTCTTAATTTTAGATCTAATATATTTCATAATCTTAATTTTTAATTAAGTTTAGGGTTCATAAACAAAATATGTATATAAAATCCTAGGATTTCAGGATCTAGGATTTTGCAGAAAAATAAGTTTTGATTTCTGATTAAGGACGAATGCGCAGCACCCCTACACATCATAAGAACACCCCATCGAATGGAAAGGAGAGGGCCTTTAATCCTACTTCATTCTTATGACCGGACGGCCAAGGGGAATGCCTTAATCAAAAACATGATAAATCTACAAAACTAGTTAGATCTATATCATATATCTTACATATATAAAAATTGATCTAACTAAAAACATATTTTGCATACATCTCATGTATCATATCATGCATATTTTTAGATCTAAATTATCTCATAATTCATCTAAAAAATTAAATTTAAATTTGATCATATCAAAATAAAATTCTATTCTAGATAATTTTGTAGAACTATTCTACAACTAGTCTAAACATGCATCATCATATCTCATATGATGAATAAATTAAATAATTTTATTTTTTATTTTTTAGATCTAATTATAATATTTATAATATCAAAAAATAGTAAATAAATAGATCTAAAAATTATAATTAATTAAATTAAAATTATGATCATGTTAGACTATACATAGAATAATTCTATTCCTAGTCTAGTCATGCATCTCATACATCTTAGATCTAGATTATTTAATTTTTAATTTTCTAATTTTAGATCTAATCATATCTCATATAACATCTAAAATCATTTAATTATTAAATTAAAAAAAATTAAAATTAGATCTAATGAATTTTGGAACCTGGCTCTGATACCAGTTGAAGGAAAAAAACTTATTTCCCAAGTCAGGTTCGTTCAAATCTGATTGGATCAAGAGGAATATTTCAAAAATTTTTCTCTAAGATCTTAATCAGATTAAAGACTCTTCAGATATGATCTTATTGATCTAATAAAATAAAATAAAATAAAAATTAAATTAAATTAAATTTAATTATATCTTTATTTTGGATAATCCAATTATCCTATGATGATCCCGATGTTTGCCTGAGATTCTGGATGTAGCCACACAAGCATCTAGCCTCTATCGGTATCCACTCAGGCAGAATCTAGAGATCTTCTTCTTCTTAATTAATTTTTCAAAAATTAGATCTAGATCTGATTTTGAAGATCTTCAAAAACTTTTTTGAAGAATAACCATTGTCTCTTGCAGCAGTGCTGCCTTCTTCCTTTCCTATCGTCTTTCACTTGCTTGGCTCGCTCCTAACTCGTGCCCAAAACCTCTTGAGTGTGGAGAGGAGAAAGAGGACCAGAGGGTGGCATGGAGAAGGAGGGAGAAAAGCTTTGTGGCATGGGCTAAAGACAAAAGCTCTCAATTCTAGGCATAGATAGGGTTTATATAAACCCTACTGTGCCATACAGTGCCACATCATCCCGGCAATCACGGTCCTTGGTGCAATCAGATCTAAATATGATTGATGGGATGACATCATCTGATCTAATCAAATTAGAGTCCCTCAAAACTCTCCTTACATAATGCCAAGACTGGGTCAAATAAGTCTTGTTGGCGCCATCTAGTTTGATTTCCTGAAGCAACTGGAGTTCCATTTGTATGGGACTCCAAATCTTATCCTCATGGGATGCACGCCTCCCTAGGCATGCACCTCTTGTCCATCTGCTTTTTAGTAGGGGACAAGGCACTAGGTTCTCTCCTATGAGTGCATGACACATTGTCAGATGTCTAAGTGTCAAAGATCAATATTTGACCAAAGTCCAAAGACAAGATTTAGCAGATAACGAAAAATGGCAGGTGCTATCTCAAATTTATTTCATAAATTAAGACAATCCTTTTCTGACCTAGACAAGCTCCAGTTAGAACAAGTAAAGATTGTTTAGTGAGCCTAAACATATTTGGCTTAGTCGAGACAAGTTTTAATGATTATTAAAGGAGAACATTAGGCTCAATCATGTGCTAGCACGATTTTCTTAAACCTAATTGAATCTAATTCAAATCAATTGAACTGAATTAATCCAATTGATGATATCTAGATTTAAACCCTTATTTGTGTGACCCACTTAGGTTTAGTTCCATATGATAATGGGATATGTCATGATCTTTATCATCGACATTATTGAAACATCTTCTGATGGATCAGAACTTTTCTGATTCAGACAACTAGTATGATCGATCATCCAAATCATTCTAATTGCTCTCAAAATTTACCAGTGACACCTAGCAGGATATGGTGGCAACCCATTAGAATTAAAAGTGAACCTCTTAGTGCATTTTCCTATGTGATTAAGTTCCTCTATCTTGAGCCCCGACCGGATTAGGGTTAAGGTGATCTCATCAAACCCTAATATCCATCATATGAATTAATCATTCGATTCAAGTCTAATGTGAAAACCCTAATAGAAACTCTTTCTATTATTTCACTCTGCCATGGCCATGGACTTATGGATTTGATTCTCATGATCATCGTAGGGCTACTCCTCATCTACCAAGGTAGATAGATTTCCTATTGGTGCAATCCAATTCGTACAATGAACATGCTATAGCCAACATACACCTCAGAATTCCGAATGGCTAGAAGATCGAGTTATGGTATAGTCAAACTATAACACCCTCAAGGTAAACTGCCGATGCATCTCAGGTCAAAGAATCAGACACACTACTGTAGCTTCGAGTCAGTCATTGATGAGAAGGTAGACTTCCTCATGACTGCTCGAGGTGGTCATACTCAGTGTCCTCATTCTCTAACGAGTATCTATACTCTCACTCTAATGTCTCTACATCATAGACTCAAGACTCATCTATCCTAAAGAAGCAATCGTACACCAACCTTCCGGATCAATCACCATCTTCATGATGATCCTACGGTCGGGAGCATTTTATGAGTTGATAATAAAAATTCATGTCTTAAATTTTCAACTCTTGAAAATATGAACTATCATTATCATTAACTCAAGGGATGTATCACAGACACTTTGAAATACACACTATGATAGAAAGTAATCTATTTTATTATTTATAGTTAAAATTATAATTTTGCCCTTAGAAGTGTATTACAAGTGTCAGCCAATCTGGCTTCTAGGGCACACATATCTAACATTAAGCACCATCTTCTCCCCTACTTCCTACCTTTGCCTGGTTTTTTTTCCTCCTCCATTCTCCATCTTCTTCAAGCTCGAGTGTTTTGCTCCGTCCTCCCTATAGCACCCTCCTTCGTTCGTCTTTTGATTCCCCTGCCGCATCTCCAACTCCTTCGGTTGCCTTAGGTTAGTATCCTAACCCTCTTCTCGCACTTCTCTATTCATTCTTTCATTTTTTGGTATATAGGAACTTCTTAGGAGAGTGTCTGTAGTTTCATTTCTTGTTCATTCAACTTGTTCATCAATTTTTGTTTAATTTTAGAGGATTTTTCAGACTTTGCTTAATCTAAATGTCTTCTAATATTTTTTGGTATGGTGGTTCTAGGAGCTCATCCGACCCAAGCCAATTAAACCCAGACATTAGGAAAGTAGTCGAGCTTAGGGCAGCACCTCGTCTGATCTTCATTCCCAAAACCATTCCTTGCTCTTTGCCTTCTGAAGATCTTTTCCTAATTAGAATTCAGTACGGGATTCCTTCTAAATATGAACCAAAGCTTTTCGAGCCGAGCGACCGAGCTTGTGCCCCTCCCCTAGGTTGCTTTTGTTTATATTTGGAAGCTTTCTATGCTGGATTGAGTTTTTTCCTTCCTTCTTTTGTGATTGCACTTTTTTGCTTTTTAGACATATCCTTGACTTTCATCGTTTCAAACTCCTTCAGATTCATCATAAGGTTCCTCGCTCTCTATCTGTCAGCCAAAGTCCACTCTACCATTTCTTTGTTTAGAAATTACTTCATCCTTAAACGACATCCTTCTGCTAAGGTGGTACTTATCCTCCTAGTTTAGCAAGAAAAAGTTGCTTAAGGACACCCCTAATTGGAAGGGAAAGTTCTTTTTTGTTTTCTATCTTTTAGTAGAATTAGAACTTCCTCCTTGGGGACAAGTAAGAGACTCAGTCCGCCGAGCTCCAGGATTAGATAGGGAAGATTTTGATTATGTCAACAAAATAAAAGTCTATAAAGTTTCTTCTTTGTCTGAACTTGTTGATATCCAGACCTTGTACAATCTCGATTTAAGCCTGCTCAATCCCAAAGGTACTCATTTATATCTTCTTTTGTTCTTTCTATTTTTCTTCTAACCTTGGCTTGTTTGTTATTGCAAAAATAACTCCCGAAGAGGTAGAAATGCTGTCTAAAGGACTTCAGGCTCAGAAGAGAAAGAAGAACGCCCTTGGAGAGTCATCCAAGCGTGCAAAGGTTGGGGGGCTGAGCTCGAGCACTCCGACATAAGAAGCTCTCGCCTCTAAGATTGCGGTGCCTCCAACGACCTCGAGTCTACCCATCGAGGTCCTTGCTCCAGCGCCCCCTATTGACAAGAAGAAGAAGAGGGCAGTTGCTAAGAAGATTTAGTCTAAGTGGAACTCCATGGGGTCTAGTGATGATGGCACCGATGGGGAGCATTCTCCATTTGATGACTGGAAGGTCATCAAAACCTTGATCGATGGGTGCAAGCTGCCAGACATCATCGATCAGATTGTCCTCACTGACCTTAAGCAGTGGACAAAAGATTCTCTTGGGGCTTTCCTCAAGGTAATTGCTTTGTCTTTTCTTTAACCTCAATGGTGTGTTCTCCAATGGCACAACTGATCTTATTGCTTGTAGATGGATCACCAACTAGTCGCTAACATCAAGATGATCAATCTTTAAAAGGCCAAAGTTTCAAAGGCCATGGAGGTAGCTCAGGAATGCCAGGCTGAAGTAGGGTGTCTTTTGGTCGAGGTCGAGCACCCGCAAGAAGCACTAAAAAAGGAAGAGTTGGTGTCGCCCGACTTGAGGGCGACACTGACCTTGAAAGAAGAGAAAAGGAAGGAGGCCGAGATTAACTTTGCTGAAGAGAAGAGACAAGTTGCCAAGGCTATGGAAGATGCTGTTTCCTCCTTCAAGTCTTCGGAGGAGCAAAAGAAAATTAAGATGGATCATCCAGAAGGCCTTCAACAAGAGATAAGAGCTCTGCCAAGCAAGGGTCATAGAGAAGTTTCCAGAACTGAACCTCAGCTTCTTAGTGAAAGAATCCTTTGAAGATGAGGTAGAGCTTCCTGCAGCTAGAGCCGATCTTCCAGATAGTGCTGCTGAGCCTACCGAGCCCTTCCCCGTGCCTGGTGAAGAGTCTACACCGAGCTCCTCCATAGCTCCTCTAGAGGTTTGAGACCTCTTATACCTCTTTTTTTCTTTTATCCTTCATGTACTCAAACACTTTAGTTAATAAAAATAATTTTTTTTATCATACCTTCGTATTGTGATATGTTTACACATTAAGCGCAGTCTCCCATCGAAGTGGAACCACTTTCTCATGATATCCCTTTAAAGGCCTACATCAAAAATTTAAGGAGGAAAGTTTGTCATCTTACCAAAAAGTTGAAGAAAATAGAAGACGAACTTCAAAAATCTAAGAAGAACTATGCAGAGGCCACGATTGAGATTAACCACCTTCGCCAAGCATATAAAAAGGACTTGAAAGAATATACTGAAAAAAGAATCATTTGAATGAAGAACTTGAGGAGATCAAGAAGTATGTTGGTGAAAAGTCTTGGAGTTGACTATGAAAATCAGCTCCCTCGAAGACGAGCTTAATGTAGCGAAGGAGAAAATTCAGCTACTAAAGGAGAGTTCGGCATGATCCACCAACCGAGAGGAATACGGTTGGGATTGGTCCAAGAGATTCTCGAAGCTTCATAATTAACTGCACGTAGCCGAGGATTTATATAATAGTTATAGACTTGGCTGGAGCGACCAAATCGTCGAACTTCAATGGGGACTTTGGAAAGCTGATGAAGAGATTGCTTGGCTTCGAAAGCGATTGGCAGATAGGGCTCAAGCTGGCTTGAGCAGGGATTCAAAGGAGATTACTTCTTTAAGGAGGACCTTGGGGAACCTTTTTGAAGTCTATGAAAAAGATAAGGCCAAGCTATAACAGTTGAAAATTTGGATGGTCTACCAAAAGAATGCTGTGAAAGATGCTGAGACTGAGTCGGCTGTTCTAAGGAAGAGGTTGAGAGAGGCTGAAGAAGATGCTAGAAGGGTTCGAAAGCTATTTGATGAGAGCTTGGAAGAGAGGAGAGAGCTGGAAGAGAAAGTAAATGACTTGAAGCATGACCTTATGATGGCTGGAGCTGGTGGCCCGAAGTCCAAGTAGGACTTTGCCTCTCTTTTTTTTTTGTAATTGATCTGGCTGACCTCCACTTGTAATGAACTTCATTTTAATGAAATAATACTCCTTTTGCTCTTTCTTCACCACATTGTCTCAATCGAATACTTGTAGAATTTCTTATTCTTGTTTTATTTTTGATTATAGTGTTGTTTTGGAATGATGACCCGAGTCTATCATTTTATAGGTCTATCCCCCTTGTTTGTAAACAAGGGCCTCTAAATTTAGTTCGAAAATTAGCTCTTCTCTCAATTTGAAAACTGGGGCTCTTCATATCCTTCGTGAGGGTCTTCATTCACATCAGGATGAGGTTCTCCTCCTATTTCTAATATGATTAGCTTTTATCCCTATTAGGATGAGGTTATCCTCCTGTCTTAAATATCCAGAGATCTTCTTTCTCACTTGGATGAGATTAACCTCCTATCTTAAATAACTGGAGGCCTTCATTTTTCTCATAAGGATCTTTATCCATGTTAGGACGAGGTCCTCCTCCTATTCCTGACGTGGTTAGCTTTTATCCTTATTAGGACGGGGTCCTCCTCTTATTCCTAATAAGATTACCAGAGCATAAAAGGATTGTTAAGAAGGCCTCTTATCGTTACCCCTTGTCTTAAATAATCGGAGGTGTTCATTTTTCTCATAAGGATCTTTATTTATATTAGGACGAGATTCTTCTCCTATTCCTAACGTGATTAGCTTTTATCCTTGTTAGGATAAGGTCCCCCTCTTGTTCCTAAGAAAATTGTCGGAGCATAAAAGGGCCGTTGAGAGGACATCTCCCCATTACCACCTGTCTTAAATAATTGGAGGTCTTCATTTTTCTGAGAAGAATTTTTATCCATAATAGGATGAGGTTCTCTTCATGTTCCTGATGTGGTTAGCTTTTATCTTTATTAAGACGAGATCCTCCTCCTATCTTAAATAATTGAAGGCCTTCCACTTTATTTAGGAATGAAGTTTGGTTGGATAATTTCTTTTCATTACATAATTTTACACCAAAGATAAATGTCAAAATAAGAAAATTTTATTGAAGTTATTAATAATACATTCATGAATTTTCTGAATTTTAGGATCTTGAGAGTGTAGCCCTTTCAAACTCCTTCAGATACTAAGTTTCCAATCGGACGATTTCCACGATGTCATAGGGGCCTTCCCAATTTGTAGTGAACTTGCCTTGATTTTCTGATTGAGAAATGTTTGCTCATCTAGCACCAGATCCCCAACTTTGAAGATTTTATTTTTGACTTTGGAATTATTGTAGCGGGCCACTTTTTGCTTATATGCCGCCATCCAAATTTGGGCCTTTTCTCATTTTTCTTCCAATAAATCAAGGTTTGCCCTAAGATCCCGCGAGTTATTTTGTTCATTGAAGTATTCAACTTGCACTGATGGAAGTTCAAGCTCGACCGAAATGACTGCCTCTATCTCAAAAGCCAAGGCAAATGGAGTTTTCCTAGTTAGTAACTTTTGAGTAGTTCCGTAAGCTCAAAGTATGTGATAGAGTTCATCCATCCTCGTTCTTTTTGCTCGCTCGAGTCTGGCCTTCATTCCTTATAGCAAAGTTCTATTAGTTACCTCAGCTTCACCATTTACTTGAGGATGGGCTACAGATGTGAAATGATGAAAAATATTCAGATCTTCATAGAATTTAGCAAATTTTGCTCCTACAAATTGGAGCCTATTATTGGTAATTAGAGTCTGAGGTAGGCCAAACCTATAGACTATCGACTTTTAGATGAAGTTCTGCACTTTAGCTTCAGTAATCTTTACCAAGGGTTTGGTCTCAACCCATTTGGTGAAGTAGTCCACTACCACCAAGAAAAATTTTTACTATCCAGATGCTATGAGAAAAGGCCCAAGTATATCCATCCCCCACTGTGCAAATGATCATGAAGTACTTAAAAGTGTTAGTAGAGAGGCTGGCTATCTTTGAATATTAACATTTCTCTGACACTGGTCGTATCTTCTCATATAGTCAGTGGCATCCTACTGCATAGTCTGTCAATAATATCCTTGCTAAAGTAGTTTGTAGGATAATGA